>CANYCX010111320.1:0-24282 GCA_948193385.1 Breynia disticha f. nivosa
TACATACCAAACATATCATATTTTCCACAACTTAGTTAATACATAAGTATATGTATTTAATCCTTTATCCATTTCACATATCCGTTTTAAAAACAATTCAAATTTACATTATTCATAGATGATGTTCACACCATCACTATATATAATAACACTCATTATCGGAATCATTACATTCCGAACTTTAAAACATTTTCACAATATCAAATCAATTCCATTCACTCACAAACTTGTCAAGAATAATCAATACCAACTTATATGCACTTATATGCATATTTTCATTCATCAATTTACCAACATAATCCAATTTATCACATTTGACCACATTAATCAATCCATCAACAATATTAAAGACACAGTCAACATACATACAAAACATAGAAGCTGCGCTCGAGTTACTTACTTGTCAAGCTCCTTTATTATCCAATTTAGGAACCTCTCTCGTCCCGATCAGATCCTCCTGATCAACATTAAAGCTTACGTTAATTACATATATATATGTACAAATTTACCAAATGATATATATATGTGATGCTATCATGTTTGTATATGTATTTTTTAATACATTTCTCCACCATTTCCCTTTCTTTCATATTAAATTCTAACTAATCTTCATTTAATCTCATTCTTCCCTTATCACAATTCATCCTCAACTCACTTAAACATCATTTTCTAGTATAATTCCACAATGCAATTCATTCAATACAAAACCTACAATTTATTTTCTTCCACTTCCTTCACAAATTCTTATACCCTTTTTCTTTCATCCAAAATTAATTTCACCACACTAATTACCCAACTAAATTGGGCATATAATTAACCTCAATAGAGCTCAGTAAAGCTAACCCTAGCAACCGTACTTAAAACCGAACTTAGGGTTTCGATTTAAATTTTCGTCACTTTTACCCGTCTCCCTTAAAACACCATTTTCATCCATCTAAACCATGAATTAACCTCAAAATCAAGTACCCATGGTTACTACACATCAATATCTATCCAATAAACTCAATTTTATTCAATTCTAAGCTCGGATTAATGAAATATCACATTCTAAAGTATGGATATGCTTAAAAAGTGATTTATGAAATCAGTTCGAAGAAAACTCACCAAATCAAGCTCTCTATCGATCCCTACAACTCCTGATCACCAAGGTTCGTCAAGTTTTAAGCTCGGTTAGGGTTTTCTATTCCTGGTTTGGTGTTTGGAAGCAAAAAACATGATTTAGATGAAGTGTAAGAGTTCATTCATATGTTTACATATATATATATATATATATATATATATATATATATATATATATAGTTTCGATTGGACCATTTTATACTCGGTTCTACCGGTGACTTGCCTTTCATCATTCTCTCTCCCGTTTGACCTGACTTCACAAAATTTTAATTCTTAACACACTCCACACTCTTCTGCCAATATTTAATTAAATACATTTCGCGAAAAATTTATTGACATATTTATAAAATATTCCACATAAATCCTAAAATTATGAAAAATGGAGGGCGTTACATTATGGTTGAGTTTCATTCTTGACCTTATTTAGTTCATCCGGGTTGTACGAAGATGTACCAGGACGTGCAAGAGATGTACTCGTGGGTACATATTAAGAGAGAGATAGCAGAGTTTATCGCTAGATTCCTACCTTGTCAGCAAATCATGGCAGAAAATCAAGCTCCAGCAAAAAAAGAGACTGTTAGAAATTCTGGATTGGAAATGGGAGAACATATCCATGGATTTCATTATAGGCTTACCAAGGACGTCTTAACGTAACGATGCTATATGGATGATAGTTGACAAATTAATGAAATCAGCTCATTTCATGGCTATCCCACAGGATGATATGTTGGAAAGGCTAGCTCGTTTGTATGTTGCCGAGATCATTTGATTACATGGTGTTCATATCTTGATTGTGACTGATCATGATCCTATGTTTACATCGTGATTCTGGGGAATTCTCAACGATGCGATGGGTACGAGATTGAGGTTTAGTACCACATTTCATCCGTAGAATGACGACTGGTCTGAGAGGAAAAATCAAACAGTCGAGTATATGCTATGAGCTTGTGTTTTAGAGTTTGAAGTTAATTTGGACGATCACTTACCGTTGAGTGAGTTTGCATACAATAATAGCTATCATTCTAGTAGCTGGATGACACCTTACAAGGCTTCATACGAGAGACAACACCGGAGAGAAGCTTGTTGGGATGTTGAGGGTTTGCGTCAATAGAGGGACCAGAGTTGGTTCAGCAAACTCTCAATAAAGTGAATGTTATGAAAAGATGTATGCAAACAGCTCAGGATCGTCAGAAGAGTTGTTACGACTGACATCTTCATTAGATAGAGTATGCAGTCGAATATAGAGTATTATTGCGAGTTTTGCTTTGACAGGTGCTATTAGATTCAGGCAGTGTGGGAAATTAAGTCCTATGTATGTTAGACCGTATGAGATTATTGAGAGCGTGGGACCACAAGCGTAGAGATTGAGGTTACCAGATGATTTATCCTATTTACATGATGTGTTTAATGTTTCTGTGAGGAGACGGTACTAATATGATCCTAGTCACGTGTTGATAGCTCCAAAGTTAGAGATATCAGTGGTGTTATCTTACGAGGAGGAGCCTGTCGAGATTTTAGATCGACAGTTGAGACAGTTACGAAATTTGTAGATCCCTATGGTACTGGTGAAATGGAGCTTCCATTTGCCAAAGGACGTTACCTAGGAGGTTGAGTCTAATATGAGACATCAGTATCCGTATCATTTTCCAGATGCAGAGTCAAAGCTTTCAGGTATGTTCTTACATGAGCCCCTGATGTTTAGTTGCTATTGCTGATATGTTGCGGGTATCATAATGATGTTTGCTACTATGGAATAACTATACTAAGTATGGTATGTTAAGCGTATAAGTATACCATACTTAGATTTTCTTGTGATTTGATCCGATTTAAATTTCAAGGACAAAATTTTCTAAATAGGGGAGAGTTGTAACGCCCTAAATTTTGTTAGAATTAATCTATATGGAAATAGATTAAAACAAAATTGAATCGGACAAGAATCAGAAATTTTCAAAAAAACGACAGTGAACACGGGTTGAGCACGACCTCATGCTCATATCTGCTGAATAGCACAACAGCGTGCTCATAACTAGGAAATGGCACGACTTCGTGCTGAAGAAATGTTAACCACAATATCAAGCACGATCAAATTGGAACACGTACTGAAAATGTACGACATGACCATGAGCATGACCTCTGCTACACGTCGTGTCGGCTAAAAATGTTTTAAACAGAATGACACTTAATCCATGTTTCACTTGAAAGCAAGCTAGTGAAAACCCTAAAACCTACTGAAGGAAGGGATGAAGCAAGAAAGAACTCATTTTCGAGGTAAGTGTTCTTACACTTAAGTTTGATATTTGTATGTTTATTTCTTACTTTTTAGCTTGCAAATGAATTGAGATGATAGTATAAATGTGTACTAAAGGACTTATGTGTTAAAAATGTTAATTGAGCTACTTGGAATAATCTTTGGATCATATTATGAATGTTGTGTGATTGTACTTAGTGTCTTTGTGATTTATGATCTGTGTGCTATGTGTAATATGCATTGATTGTTCAAATGTTGCGTGCTATTGAACTATATACTGTATGAAAGGCATTATTTAAATGTATTGAGCTATGTGCATATAAACTAAGTGAATTGCTATGTGTTTCTGGGTGGCTATGTTATGTGCTATTTGATGAATGTCCTATATACATTCATGTGTTGCATATCATTTGTATGACACGATCTGAGTGGATTATGGACTTGTTGTGTGATATCCTTGGAACTGTGTGCTTAGGGTGTCTGCCAATCCTCTAGTGTGTGTTATAGAGGAATCCTTTGTTTTGTGCTATAGAAGAAAAAGAAACCAGGACATACTATGTGACTGAATTACTTTGCATTTTCATTCTATAAAAACATACATATGAGTTATGGCATGGAATGAAGCTGTGTGGATAATGATGTTATGTGCATGATGTTATTGTGTGGGTAGTTCTGTGTGATTATTGCTGCCGTGTGCTGTTTTTGTTGTTGATTAATTGTTGTGTGGAAATGTTTTTAACACGATAGTTATGCTATGTGCTCTACGTACTATGCTTTGATGAATAATGTGCTATATGCAAGATTATGCATGTGTTGTTGTGTTTTTCTATGTGAAATGGTATAACTAATACACAAAAAACATAAGAGACTGTTGGAACTGATGAACTCATTACGGCCAAAACCTCACAAGTCATGCTATGCACCATAATATCAATGGAATGACAATACATTTTCATTATGGAAACCACTTGCTTTATACAACTCATATAAGCATAACACATAGTAAACATCAAGATGAAATTCCATATCTCCCACAAAGATATATCATAATGCACATTTACGATCATCACATCAAAACATTTCACATAATCCTATCACAGACACATGTGCACCTTACATGCCTCGATATGGTCATCCAATCACAAAACCATATCATAATTCCCATAATCATAACACATATCATACTTGCATTTGCAAAATAACATGAAGTCAAGCATACCTCATAAGCATAATTTCCATATCAAGTCATATCCTCATTCACATCATTCCCACATGAAAATACAAGCTCATATAAGATCAACCATTCCTTATAATCACACGAGCACAACCATAGTCAAGTCCATTTAAGACTCATGTGCACTATCAGCTTAACACATATTCAATCTATCATTTATGCTTAACCCATATAGATACAAAAACTACAATGGTAAGTGTAGACACTTACCTCGAGATCCATGAAGTCGGCCACTTAGCTCAACTCTGATACGGGTTTTGCAATTCACCTCCTATCACGTCATTATCATAAAACATGAAAATAAACTATCCAACACATCAATTAAGTCATTTACGACTTTAATTAGGAAAAACCTTTCACCTACTATACGTTTTATGGATTAACTCTCAAAGCACACCCACATTGCCCACATTGTACTTAATAAACCCAAGTTCTCTCTTTAAATCTCCTGTTCTTACGAACATCAAACAAAACCCCACAAATCTAGACAACTCATCTTTTAATCCCCCTCACAATCTCCCAAAAAAATATGTTAAAATCTCGTATTCATTATCCCCACACAAAACCCACATAACCCACAATAATGCCACTAGGAAAATGCATAAATCTTTTTTGGTTAGATATCTACCTTCCTTGAATCACTGCAAATTCCCAAGGTTTTGCCTAGCTTATTGTTTCCTTTGTAGGGTTAGGAAGATCTAAGTGTGGGGGTAAGGATTTTGTGTTTGGGAAGTTTTTAAAGTGCTCTCTTGGTGTTAGAGTTCCAGGTTTTTAGGTGGAAAGCCACTAGGGTTAGGAAATGAACATCCCCTCTCTCTTACATCATTAATAAGTGTCTAATTTTGAAATCTCACCAGGTCAAAACGGTTTTGCAAATGGTTTATCTAGACCGTTTGCCTGCCTGTTTCCAGGTTTTTGTCTGCGACAACTTCACTTTTGTAACCAAATGGTACTCTTGGCACTATCTTTAAGAAAAGAAATGAACACCAGAAACCTTAACGGTCTTACCTCACAGTTACCTCCTCAAGTACACTATCATTGTCACAACCAAGGCTACTGTTTTCCAACATTACACTTTCTCTCTCTTTAATTGTCTCTCCTCATCACAGGTTATCGCCTCAATTTTGATTTCTCCAAATGTAGTTCTTTTCTACCTTTGCACAAATTTCAAATAGTACATTGCTACTCTATAGAAATCCTCAAATTCCCCAATTCATCACATAATTCTTATCTCTTGCCCTACCTCTTGGCATGGATTGTGTTAGGGAACATGGACATCATGTCTCTAACCATAAGCACTCTGCACGAGATCTTGTAAGTTGACACCTAACCGTATCAGGGTATCATGCAAATTGCACATAATTACTCAGAGTCTCTGATCATCCCACGATTCACTCCCATTTCCTTCAACTTCCTACTTCTCATTAATACCTGACATTTATGCCATAACCATAGTAAGAACTTTTCTAATGCAGAATTTTCTTTATTACTATTTGTACTTAAACATACTTCAGTAATTTACACCATATTGCCTCCATCATTTCCTTATCATTGAGTTTTGGTATTTTATCCAGAGTAAGGACTAAGTCCTTCTTAGTTTGTCTCAACTTCCTGACATTAAGTAAATTATTCCATCCTTTTTCTCATCTTTTAACGGTCTCATTATTTGTAGATTTTAAGGATGGGATGGTTTGAGAAATGGTTTACCAAACCCATAACACATAATCATATATGACATATCAAAATTCTCTGGAAGTGAAACGATTTACCAAACGGTCTACATAACTTGTTTCAAAAACCATTTCTTCCTTTATAGATTTCTCTGTAAGTGAAACTGCTTGGGGAACAGTTTACACAACCCGTTTCCCAGCCTCTTTTGACCTGTAGAGTCCAGAAAAATAGCTGCATTTAATACATGGCATTTCACGTAACACACTCTCCAACATAAGCAATTAAACACAACATCCAAGACTTATTATCGCAACATTCTTTCTTTACATTTTCTAACACAAGAACTCTTCAAAATTGACTTCACATTAAAGTTTTCACCTAGTGCTAGCCAATTTCTCTCATATGCTCACACAAAGGTAAAATATATACAAGCATTAAACATATCAATTACTTGTACAACTCTCTCAATATTTCAACCTATATTAATCAAGCCATACTATCACTTTGTATAACACTCTCCTTATTATTCATTTAAGAGTCCCTTTTTTCTGTTTACTTATTTCTTTTTCCTTAACCATCTAGCATTAAGGAATCATACTTTACTTAATTTAACCAATGAAATATAACATCTTACATTTATAGCCCCTTGAACACGAGTCACACCATATGCACTTTGTACTCCTTAATATTTTATAGTAATATTTTTAGTTACACATTCATCATATGTCTATAATTTAGAGAAATCTGCACAATTTGCAATTACCTCCTTTTTTTAACACATAAAAAGTATGCAAGTCATTTGCATACCATTTTATAACTAAACTCATACAATCAATCTCATTTCGTGCAACTCGCATCACCTTTGTAAATCACACACATTTTATAATACGTACACGTATCATATTCGTACCAATTGTTCAAATATATACATAGTGAAATGATACTACAGCAAATTACCCAACAGAAGTCTTGGGTCTCTACCCTTCGAAGCTTTCACCCTGGTATCTCGTCGAGCTTTTTCCCGATAGTTTTCACTCGATTTTTTGCTCGACAATCTATTGGATGAATGTCGTAAAATTTATACCCATATAAATGGTATACTCACCAATTCAATTAATGTCAACAATCAGCAATGTAATAACATCTCTTGCCAAGACCTCTCATCCCTAGCTCATGTCATCATGCAGTTGATGATTTCATCCACAAGTCACTTAGACTTAATCTTATCACTATTAACCCATAACACATCATCATATATAACATATCAAAATATGTGAAATCGTATTTTCACATACTTTCACACACATAATTTAACCCTTGAGTACAAATACGTGCACATTTCATCACCTAACATATTCATAAGCTAATGTTTTCATAATAAACTTTATAGGATTTTTCATCCATTATTTCAAATAGAGCATAAGTCCCTGACTATGCTTTTCATGTTAACTGTACCTATGTATTTCTTACCAAAAACAATACAAATTTGTATTTTCATACCTCATTATTCCACTATATTTTTGCCCGTGAGGTGCATTTTAATTTGTGTATTTTCCATGAATATAATTCATTTAAATCAATCACCATTTAGATGCCTACATTATAAGTCAATTCAATTTTTTGCAATTTCTATATGGGACTAAGCAGCTCAATAAACAAATTTATGTACTTACATTCGTTAGAACCAACTTTTATCTTATCCAGTTAATCTCTTCATATTTTTATCCTTAGGTTTTGCACACACAAACATATTCATTCACTTAAAGTACGTACATCTTCCTTAAGTATCTAACCACAATTCGACTATTAGATTACACATAAGTAATCATACCTTGAGATAACTAATCATGAGGAATCCACGAGGTCAGAGCATGACACTTTTTCTCAAACCACTATTGGTTTTTAAAAACTCAGTTCATTGTTTTATAAGTTAAAACATACATATGACCCTAAAACAACGCACCTATCCCAAGGGAATCTTATTCCTGCTCTGATACCACTAAATGTAATGCCCAAAGTCAAATCCTATTTAATTTTAATTAATTCAAAACATTGATATTTGTTTTATTTTATGTTGAAAGAGTTTGCAAGAAACACTTGGCAATTAATTATTACATATGAATTTGGAATTTACAATGCATCAAAAGAAAACACTTATTTAAAATCTTCTATAAATTTTCCATGCTTATTTTAATATTGTGCTTCCTTGACCTCACTCATGGAAAACCTCCTGAACATGCACATGACACAATCAAACAATTCTAATGTGAGTAATTTTCATTACTCAGTAAGTGTACGACAACACTTACCAAGGTAGCTAATGCATAAATGCTTCGTTCATTTTAGTATGTTACGTACATTATGCAATAGGGCAATCATCCCAACTTAAACCCTATTCATTCTGCTCCTTATTCACATTTTTACAATTTTTCTCAAGTGGGAATGGTTTGGAAAACAGTCTACCCAAACCGTTTACAAAAGTGTTTGGTCCTTCATAAATTTCTTTGTAACTGAAATGGTTTGTAGAATGGTTTACACAAACTGTTTTAAAAATCAATTGCTCATGCATAAATTTCTCTGGAAGTGGAACGGTCTGGGGAACGATTTACACAAACTGTTCCGGAGTCCATTTTGGCCTTCACTAAACTCCCTGGAAGTGGAACAGGTATGCGAACCGTTTAAACAAACCATTCCCTAAACCATTCTACCCTGCTTCCAACAATTCACAGCACATTTAACAGTAGCAGTTTTGTACAAACAACATTCAAACCTTAACCATGCAACACCACATCATGCAAGCCACATTAACTCATCATAAGGGTACAAACACATGTGCACTTTCCACAATTTATTACTAAAGCAGAACATCTCGTGTGGAACTTAAAATTTTAAATCCATTTCCTGATAAACAATAATAATAAAGGAAATGACATGAAAATCAGATCTTAAAACAATGAGAAAGAAAATATATACACGTTGTTTATATAAAACTCAGCCCAATCCTGCTTACTTTTTAAAATCATACACAAGAAAAAGCAAATTGTTTGAAAAATATTCAAACACAAGTTTTGAGTGTATATACATAACTGTACAACATATGTACAAAGAAAAAAAATAAAAAGTGCACTCTGTAGCTAGACCTCTAACGTAATGCTCTGCAACTCAGATCGCATTTGTCACTATGCAAAAGCACCTACCTACGACCTGCACATCATTTAAAAAAACACTGGGTGAGTATGAAACATACTTAATAAGTAATCTTAGATTTATTTAGATAAAATGATGTGCAAGGGAAAAATATAAATCCCCACGAGGACGTGCCTATCTATTTTGTCCCTATGGCACCTGATTATGCCAGTACAAACATAGTCATTCAATTCACATAGATTTCTAACCACACAGGTTTATACTCTTAATTTAGCACACAACAACACTTAGATCGTACAGATCGATCAATATAGCACACACCTTCATAAATATCACACAGATCAATCCAACATCAACACAAGATAGCACACGCCATATACGAACCAAACATGCTCAATTATCTACACAGGAATCATCATATATATCATATTTATATGAAATAATCATCCACACAGGATTAATCATATCAGTCATACATATAAAGATATAAATGTATGAAATGAAATGCTAATGAAAATCCACACAGGATGACCCCGAGTTATTGTCCACTATAACACACAGCAGTAGAAATCCTTTATCGGACACAGTAGAGGAATGGCACATAGCTTGAGCACACAGCTCTAAGCATAAAACTTGTAAATATGGACAACATACAGCAAATCCAGGACAACACACAACAAGGCCTTATCCACACAAGAAAAACCACACAGGAATATAGCCACACAATCTTGTGTCACACAAATGCTTATGCAGTATGTGAATGTATGAATGCCATTTGTATCATATCAGTACACAACATAGGAATGACATTCCTATCAGAACATAGCATAGGAATGACATTCGTATCAGCACACAGCATAGGAAAGACATTCGTACCAATACACAACATAGCTCACATAGAGCATATCAAATACCACACTGAGAACATACCACATAAGTACAAGATATCCATAATAAATTAACCAATTATCAATCATATGTCAACTATGACATATAGTCATAAACATATCATTCTCATTCATCTGATTAATCAATAAGATAAGAAAACCAATTCAAGCTTTACATTAATCTTTCACTTTGAATCAACATCATATATTCATATTCATTCTACTAGATTAGATGATATCAATTCTAAATCAACAAACCTATCTCATTTTCCATATGATTCATCTATATCTAGCAATCTCAACTGTAACATTATAGGCTTTCATACATGTCAATATATTGGCCTAAAGAAAATCTAGATTCTTACATATGAATAATCTTACGAATCAAATTAGTAAGCGTAAGAACACTTACCTTCAAATACAAGCAAAATCAACAATATCAACACCGAATCAATCCCTCGTCAATCGTCGTACAGATCCTCATGTAAGAAATTAATCGTATACAATTCATTAACTAACTATTATCATATTGATTCTAACTTTAGAATCATCAAACCATCATTTATACACCTTAAATCATCCATATGTCAACATTTCCAACAATTCCCGTTATAAACCTAATCTTGCTACAATCCATTTTTACCATGATTTACATATCCTTAAAATTTCATAACACAATAACAAACAATCATTAACAAAACATATAATTCCAACGATCTATACAAGCTTTTGAGCAAGTAGAAACAAGAAATGTCATATCATATAAAGCTAGTAAGCACCATTTGTAAGGCTCATTTTTTAAATCCATTTATCCTGATAAACCATATTCTTTTAATAATAATAATAATAATAAATCAGAGTGAAAACAGAGGAGAGAGAAAATGAATTATTCATTTCATAAACAAACTTGCCCCAAACTATCCCTACCATAAAATATTTTACAGCAGTAATGAAATTAAGTTTAAAACTGTTTCAAACTCAAAATATGAATATTTACAAAATATGGTACAAATATGTACAATCTCAAAAGTGGACGCACACAATAACAGATGTATGGAGCTCAAACTCTGACAACAACTATATCTGATAGAAGATCACTATAGCTCTGATCTAGTGACAGCTATCTGTGGTCTGCGAATCATTTAGACAATTTACACAATGGTGACTATTTAAAAATACTCGGTAAGTGTCATACGCTATAATTGATTTGTACTATTAAAATGAGCGAAGGAAAAATTAATGTCCTAGTCTGAGATATGATCTTCCTCTAGTCTAATCAAACAAGTCAATCATTTATACTTCTGCCATCATATATAATTTCAAATAAGCAATCATACTCATATACTCATTCTTAATAATCACTGAGAGACAAACATCAGTATGAAAAGAAAACATCAAAGCAATATCCAATGTTCATAATAATAGTACAAATATGAACATAAATATCAACATACATAAGAAATATACTATACTCAGTAGTCAAGTATAGATCTTGTATCAACATTGATAAAGCATTCGTAAATCATAAATATGAATCAAACATGCAATGAATGTCAGTCTCAATGTGCATATGAATGTTATGCAATTATGCAAGTACATGCGAAATGACCCGGGTATCACTCTCGTTTCTCTTTTCTTTTCCTTTTCTTTTTCTTTTCTTTTTCTTGTCTTTTTCTTTTCTTTTCATTTTTCCCTTTATCCCAGACTGGCATCGTACCCAGTACGACATTGAGCCCAGCTCAGAATCATCAGTCCCAGACTGGCACCGATATCTCTCTCAGAATAATCTTGCCCAGCCTATATCTCAATATTTGTGTCACACAATAATGCAAGATAATGAATGATCTATGCATTCATATATCAATATCTCAAATCATGTATGCTCAACATGCTCAATAGAGCAATCATATGCTTTCTCATATCACAATCTCTTATATGAAATCAAATAAGGCATCTGGAACATGTCAATCAATCATATATCAACAAAACGTCAATAAATCCAAAAGAGCATACAATCCAATCAAGTAAAGTTCATAAATAAATAATATGAACAACAAGGTAAGTATAATCAACATGCCAAAATAATCTCATAATCAAATAATATTAATGTTCCAAAGAACACATCATACATAATAAGCAACTAAGCTTATAATTATCAATCAACAATCAACCATAAACATAAGTCACTCATATGTCAATCAAGACAGTCTTATCAAGAATCAATCCATACACTTCATTTTCCATATTCTTATGCTCAATATGATTTATAATTAACTATAATAAACATTATCAACCATATGTCAGCTAAAGAAATATATTCATATCACATTCTTTCCATTCATATTAATCATGAACCAAAACATCATACTGTCAATGTGGTTCATCTATAATCTAGCAACTCAACATATCATTATAGGCCACTTCTAAGAGAAATAAGCCTAAAGAAAAGATTTACAAATCAATTTGTAAGCGTAAGAACACTTACCTAAAAAACAAGCAAAATAAAATAAGCTAACACAACTCAGAAATCACTCCACAGTCATAAAGATTCCCCCGTATGTAATTAATAACATACAAGGTATTAACTAACCATTAACACATTCATTCTTAACTTAAAAGAATCAACACAATCATTTATCAACTTTAAGTCAACTATTCTTCATCCTTTTCTTATAACCTATTTTTACAAACTTCATCCATTAAAAGAATTCTTCTTCAACTTCATATACCTAAGTTCATTCAAGTTTTAATCATGTCATTCCAGCATAAATTTCCATTCAATACATATAATTACTAAGGTTTCCAAATTCCAGCAATCAACCATTTGTAAACCTTAGTTCATTCCTTTGATTTTCCACTCTTTTCATCAATCTTGCATCATAAAAACATCCAAACATATTCCTATCATTAAGTTCAATTTCTCTATATCATAATCAGCAATTCCAGCAACTAAAACCATCCATTAATCCTATACTATTCAGCAAATACCAAACCATCAACTGGAAATCAACTATGGCAGTCCTTACCTTAACACTTAGGATGATTGATTTCAAGAAATAAGAACCAAACCACTTTCCTTGCTCAAAACTCTCTTTTTCTCAGCTTCCCTGCTTCTATTTTGCTCTAGGAAGAAACGTAAGTGAACGAAGGTTTTTGTAAAATTTCTCGAGTGTTCATTTTATATTTTTTTTCAAGCAAACAGCAATCCACGCGTGGTGGAATGTCAAGTACGTATGGTCGTGCTGAGACCACGTGCTTCCAACTCCACTATGCGTACTTCACATTTTTCAGCATTTCTTGATTTTCTTTGATTATTTCGTGTCAACCTTATATCAACCTTCAATCAATCTTTATATATTAATGTTTAAACAATTACTTTTTATAATTTTAAGACGAAAAATTTTCGAGATACTACAGGATGTCCCAAATTTTAAAATGTTCACAAATTTCATAGGGTTATATAAGAAAAGAAATCACATAGACCCCATTTCCTCTATAACTCAAGACAAAATGAATGTATGCACTATAACATTCATTACAATTAATTTCTATGACATATGATCAAATAACCCTAGTGCACGGCACACCTTAATTCTTTAATTCATTAACTGTGAGTCGGAGAAAGCAAAATGATCTCCCACCTTCTTGTCGGATCCCCTCAAGTCCCTGCTAATATGAAAGACATAAAACGCATGAGTTGTGAAACTCAATAAGCAACAATTACCGAAATGGACAACTATCCTTAATGAATTTGCATTCACACATGAATTCATATGTTTATACATGAGTGTACACAACTCAATATGATAAAGTCAATAATCTATCAAATCATCACGCATGCATTCAAGCCATTTCATATGATAGAGTCAATCACACACATCAACTCCATTCATAAAATAACATATATTTGTATTGTTTGAATACGTAACCCTGCCAATATGAGTTCATTTGTATATACATTTTCTTTTACTTAAGTGCCATTGAACCAATTGATTATGTGAATGGGACATTGGTACATTTATCAGGATACATTAAACTTATGACATATGGAAGCGGTTGGACACATTTCGACACATCTGGACACAAACAATTCAATAAACTTTGTGGACAGATGGGCAGTGATTCGTGATTGATTCAATCACGATCGTGACTCCAACAATTTTCCACCAATAAGTGGGCAGAACCATGGTCGCATTTGTGACTCAATTTCAATGGCATTCGTGGCCACATTCATGGTCACGTTCGTGACTTAGGACGTCATGTTCGTGACTCATGAAAATGTTACAGAAAGGAGTCCAAAGCTAGGGTCACGTTCGTGACTCATTGTCCCAGGAAGGAGAGTCACGTTCATGATGCCCTAACCTCGTTTGTGAGTCCACTCTCATTTATCCATTTGCTTTCTGGAAGTAGTGTCACGATCGTGATAATTTCTGACACGTTCGTGACTGGCTTTCTGAAGATCAATTGCATTGTGAAACTTTTTGTCACGTTCGTGACTCTCACATTCAAGAAGCAATTGATCTTCAGAAAGCCAGTCACCATCGTGATAGGTTGGCTGTCACAATGCTTATAAATATTTTTGTTGAACTCAACAGGACATCCATATTCAACATCCAAACATTTTAATTCCAACCATAGCTAACCTTTCACAAAGACATTTCCAAACTCAATTTCCTTTCCATAATCAAGCATTAACCATATCATTATTCATTATCATAATCACATAGCAAGATGCACAAATTAAACATCAAGGCGAATCCAACTCTTAACATTCACAGGTCAATCTCAAGCCTTCATAATTACATTCTCAAAACATTTTCGAGTCCATAATTCATACAACATGGTATCAAATTTTCATTCATCATAAAATCATATCCTAATGATCACAATCATAAGTACATGTAAGCCCAACATTCGCTACCACACAATAAGCACCATTTGTGCACTTGATGATTGAAGATGCATACCGTCTAATGTATTCCAATTTATGATAATTCATGACCCCTTTTATGTTTCATTTTATTTGTTCCCGCACTTGGCCTTAATTTTTTACGTTTGTAAATGGGCTCATCGGCCGAGAGTATTGGTTATAAAAGATGGATCCATAGAAGTTAAGCCCGCACTTGGCCTAAAATTTTGCTCTCAAGAGCTATAACCACTCCCTCACTTATTGCTCATAAAGAGCCATTATTCCTTGCTCACTAAAAGCCCCCTTTTTATTTCATTTTTTATTTTTGCTCCCTCTGAGCCCATATGCATGAATGTCGTATGCATAACCCATGCAACCAAATCATGCATTGATCATGCATTCATACCATGCTGTATGACCAATGTATTGAGTTCAATCAATAGAAATCTCAACACAACAATAAGAAATTAAACATATCCAACAATCCAAAGTCACAACAACCAAATCATACCATACAATCATGCAACTTCAATCCCTTAATGTGGCCTTCTTAAGCATAACACCAATCATTAACTATGGTATTTTTAAGCCTTCATCAAAGTCACAAGCAAGACTCTTACAAGCACATTTAATACGCAAATCTCAACAAAGTTAATAATCAATTTTGCATAGCCAATAAACATAAGCACACGCAAACATCATCCATGGAACCAATCATACAAGCACCAGTCATCATCAACACATTTAGTAGTAACCAAATCAAACATTTCTCATCCAAGAAAACATACATACAAAGGAAGGTTGTGCTTGTGTTACTTACCTTTCAAAAACTCCTAGTTGTCGGCTTGGGAGTCTCCCTTGCCACGATTCAGATTCCCTAATATTACCAATTATAACTTAACATTAATCGAGTGTCCATTGAATCATGAAAAATTGATGAAATCTTTACGATATACATGGTTACTTTAGCTTATATGCTCATCCCTCTTCCTTCTCTCATAAATTCTTTCTTACCAATGCACTCTTCCAACCACCACATTTAATTCTTTCACACCATCCCCCATTTAATGCCTAAACAAGTTTAGTTAGGTACATTTTAGTACTCCTCATCCTCCAACATATTCAAAACATCCTAGCTTCCAACCCTAACAAATTGCCTACCTATGCTTAAAACTCACCCACATTACCACGCCCAATAATTTTAACATTTAAAACACTTCCAATAACTACTATTTAACCTTACTCATGTGCCGAACCACATGTGGAACCTAATTTTACAAAACTCAAATTTGTCACTATATAGGGTCGTCCTTCTCCCAGCAATTGCAAGTCCCTAATCCATGATTTAACATTAAACATAGCCAATAATAGTTAGTAGACATCTTAAGCTTTCCAAAAATCCCTCATTTGCTCTAATCGAAGCTAAAATGAGAGAGTTAAGATGTTTGGAACTTAGGGTTCTAAGGGAAAACTGAAATCGAAGGAAAAATGGAGCATGTTTACCTTGATTCAATTGGAAAACTGCATTGGGAATTCCCTAGCTTCAAGTTTTTGATGAGGTTTCATGGTGAGTGGCAGGTTTTTAGTAAGGAAGGAAAAGGAAGAAAGAAGTGCATTGGAGTGGTGACTGAGAGAGAGTAATGTGTTTTTGTGGGAATAAGAGGAGGGAAAAGTTATTTTTAGGGTTTTGGTTTGTGGGTTTGGTTAGTGGTTGGGCTCAGTCCACTATTTCATTCGTAATCTATCGTCTACTCAACACACACATTAGTTTCGACCTCTTAATTCTCGAATTTTCTAATTCCCCAATTTCCCAAACTCCTAACTAATATAATTCTCCACTCAATTTATTTTCCTAGAATTAAACACGAAAAATTTACCCTCATTTTTCTAGGTATTTTATTTTAAATTTTAGTTAAATAGGATTTTTAGGGCGTTACATCTAGACCTTAGATTAGATTAAAATTTTTATCTATAGGTTGGATTTTCCTAAATAATAAAAATTAACCCTATGAGAGTTTGATTTTCATTTTAGGAGAAGGAATATTTACTTTACAGCATGCTTTGTTTTCACCTAAAAAATGAAACTGTGGCATGTAATGGGTTGTTCTCTTTGTGTACAATCAATTTGTTAACAAACCATATCTAGTTAGAGATTAAATAATGTTAGTGAACTATAATAACCAGAACCATGCAATTTGGTTTCAAAATGAGTAAGATATGTGAAAAATGATAAACTATGATAGAATTTAACTTTTTGAAGAGGTGGAAAAGTTTCTTAGGTTGTAAGAATTGCTTTGAATTATCCAAGATAAATATTAATTATGATTGTTATAACCGTTTTCAAATTTACAATGAAACAAGATAGAATTTGATTAAAACTGGCATCCAAAGTTTACATGCTTAAAAGTAAGTGTTAGAGATAGAACTTAATGGCATACCAAAGACTTATTTTTAGTATACATATAGCATAATAACATATCCAAAATCTAGAACCAATTGACTTAAAATTAAAGAGATATAACGATTTAAAGTTAGCCAAAAACACAAACAAAATATGCATTGATTGGCATTTCATAAATTCATTGGCCTTTCTACATTGGTCTAAAGATGCAAAAATATTTATAAGAAATCGAGGGAGTTTTCTAGAGAGAAGAACGAATTATAGTAGTACTGAGTACTTGAGTTAGCTAGGTGAGTATAAATGAAGGATTAGATTCCTTGCTTTATACTTACTATCACCTAAATGAAGATAATTAAAATAGAATTCATATTGATTTCTTATTATGTTAATACTTAATATTGATATATGTCCATATAGTACATTGGATATATGATTGTTAGATAACTACTAGAGTGTGAGTTATTAATGTGGTGTGTAGAGGTTGCACGACTAGAGTGTGAGTTATTGATGTGGTGTGCATGGGTTGCACCGTTGCCATAGTTGCCTATAGTCAAAGTGTTATTGTGATAGATGAATTTTTTAAAATTGATATGCAATTGATTTCAGTGCTTTAAAAAAGACTTAAATGTTAAGGTGGCAATGAGAAGAAGAAATAAATGAGGCAATAGAAAGAAGAAATCAGAATACTAGCTTGAACAAGCACTGACAATAAATTGGAATCATTCATTGTATATGTTTGTATATTGGATTATATTTATTGCATGTGTTTTATGAATTTAAAACTATGACGGTTTTACTCATTGAGTATGCGACTCATTAAATTACTTAAATTTTTTAGGATAAGTGTAGGGTTGATATGTGGAACAATCTAGCTATTCCACGAGTTTTGCACAAGTGGGACATTTGTATGCCTTGGAAAACTTCTCTCTCATTTTGAATCTATATACATGTGTTTTTATGTAAATTTTACATCATATGACACTTCTCAAATGTGAATAAACGTTAGTGGAAATATGTAGATAGTTTGAACATAGTTTCTGTAACCTAATAGTGCATTGACATAAAAGAAAAAAAGGACATAAACATTACCAAACAATAAACGGTTAAATGAGAAAAAATTTTAATTATTCTAACATTTAATATTAAATTGGAATGAGATTAATAATAAATTAATTATCAATTAATATGACAATGACATAGTCAGAGTGGGGTTTTTATTATCGTGTTTAAGCTTTACTTTTACACAGTTTTTCGAAACCAATTACTCTTACATTTAAGGGATTATGTTTAGAGAGTTTTTCTTGGATGTTTATTGAAGTTTTTAGATGTTTACTTAGTGTTTAAGAAAATCTAAATCGGTTTGAATAGTGAAGAGTCAATATTTGTCATTTACACTTTTCATTTTAGCTATGTACATATCAACATGGACATAGTGTATAGTGAAGAGTCAACAATCGGCTTGTGGTACTTTCCACGCCCATAGAACTCATCATGCCCTGTGTCCAACCTACTATCTTTTGTTGTATCCAACACACCCACTGTGACACTTTCCATGTTTAGCATGTTGATGACACACCCATTTAATAAATTTTGCACACGATCATGTTTAATCAGCATGCCCGCACAATTCACTTGTAAATTATTTTCTTCGCTTCTCTTTTATTCATGCCAATTTTTCATATGAAAATAGATATATGCTCACAATACCAATGCAATGCAAATAATATAAACTAAGGTTTTGACTTGGTTTACTTTTAGTTTCTATATCTTTTTATCTATTTAAAGGTGTAAGGATAGGTATGTGATAACCCTCCTTCATTTTTATTAAACATAAACATTCCTTGTCTCTTTCACAATCTCATCCTCATAAAACCAACAACTGCACCTTAGGCTTCTTCCCAAAATCTCATTCTCTTTTCATGGTTTCCACAAACCTTAATTTCATCTTCCTCCGTATATCTAATTTAATAAAAACCCATCAAAAACCAACCTTATTTATTTTATTTATTCGTTATAGACATATAAACTCAATCCCAATCAAACATTCTCAAAGTTTCAAACTCAAAGATATGTAAAAGTAACAACCTTACATTTCTTAGAGTTAAACCCTAATGAGAGAACACATTTTGATTGGTGGATTGTGGTTTTTTTGTTTGGTAGTTAGTGTAATTAAGGGTCTAGTTTATTGGGGACGGTTTTGGAGTTTGTCTCTAGAGCTATGGGTGTTACACATCTTTTAGGGATGAAAATTTAGGGTTGTTGCATCATAGGATCATAAGGTCCATACGAAGGTGGTGCATATAAGACTTCTATTGATTCTAGAGAATCGACTTCTTTTTCTCTCTCCTATGTGTTATGATTATGTTCCATAATTCCTATACATAAAAATGAAAACAAATTCACGACATTGCACCCATTCAATGTAACTCTCTGCTCTAATACCAAAATGAAACATCTTAATCCAACCATTTTTTTCATATCATGTTATTATCAAGTTTTTACAAATTTATTCATCCATTAATCATACTTAAGTATGCAAAACTATTCCATTCAAAAAATTTGTGTTACTTTATTAACCTTTGAATACCGAATGTCATATTATTAACATATTTTTCTTCTTAGTATACCTTGTATACATTAATTAATAGTAAGTTATTTGTACACCATCTGTCTATAAACAATGTCTTAAGCACGACCTGTATGAATGTAACACGTCTTGTAACATGGCCTTATGTTAGACTTACACGATCATGTAACGCCCGAAAAAAATATCCATTTTATGGTGGAATGAATAATGTATATATAGGAATATATATGTCAGGGATTGGAGGACAGGCAGGAAATGGAAAATGCGCAGACAATAGATGATTAAAGTACGTTAATGTTATGATAAATGCACATTAACCTGAATTTTAGTTAATTAGCATACTCTAAGGACAAGAATAACGTTCTGTTTTCCCAGATTAATGTATGTTGGTAAACCTACGTTAATTTTTCCAAACCTACGTTATCGGGGGTCTGGACGCGTAATTAAAAGGCTTAGAACAACCTCATTCGGGACACAAACCATTCTAAACCCTCCAAACACTCTCCCAACCCTAAAACACCTTCCTAAGACTCAATAAACATAATATCTTCCTACAAACTCGAGGATTTGAATAACAAAACAATAATAGATCCTTTCATCTGATTTCCCCTCCAATCTAGGGTTTGAAGCCAAGTGAGAGGAAAGGTAAATCTCTAAAACCTAAGCTAAACTTCATGTGTAATGAGATGAAATTTGTAGGGTTTTGTTGGGTTTTCATAGTATATACTAAATGTATAAACATTTAACCAGAAACCTTAAGATTAAAGAGGGATTGAGTAATTTAGGGTTTTTGGGAAAATTAAGGATTTTGTGTAATTAGAAGAATAAATGATAAAATAAGTAGTAGATATTGTGTATGATGTTAAATATGATATGATTTATGTAGGAGGCGACATTTGAAACTTGCATCGGGATTGAGCGATGAGCTGATTTGTGATATTTGAGGTAAGTGTACCGAAGGAAGCTTATCATTTAGGTTTTTCCTTTGTATGTGTCAATAAATGGACTTGGTTGCTTGTATGACTTTATTTGGATTTCTTGGAATTTGTATGAGTTTGTGTTTGACTTGTTTGAAGTTAATTAATGATGGTAAGTGGCTATGAAAATGTTCTATAAATGAATTGAATGATAATGTGAGTTTTTGTGTAACGCCCCGAAAATTCTAAGAGAATATTACGAGAATTTGGCAGACAAATGTTGATGGTTAAGCCAGGAACGGCTAGCCATGTTGTTCCATGGCTGTTTTTTGTTCCAGGCCAGGTGAAACGGCCTATGGGAACGACCACTTGGTCATTTCCCATGGCCGTTTGGCCTCTCCTGGCAGACTAAATTAAAACTCGAAGTTAAGTCGGGAAGAGAGGGAAAAACACTTGGGTCGAGCCAAAACCCTCCCAAACCGTCCCAAACACTTTCCAAACCTTCAAACCTCAATCCTAAGACTTTTCCATCCAAGAAACCACCAAGAAAACACCCATATTCCAACATTTATCATCCTCTCACTAATTCCTCCTAGCATTAAAGGCAAAGAAAGGAAGTAAGGTATGAAATTCTTCTTGCAGGCTGAACGAATGGGTAAAAATACAAACATTGCATGGGGTTTTGTTGGGTTTTTGTTATAGAACATGAATCTACAAGTCTTTAACCTTGAAACGTAGAAATTGGTAAGGATTAAAGAGTTAGGGTTTGTGAGAAAAATTGGTGTTTTGTAGAAATAAGAGTGATGGTAGGAAATTTAGTTTGAATTCGTGTATAATGCGTAGAATGTGGTTATATTGTGTGTAGGAATTGATATTTGGGACCTGAGTCGGAGATCAGGCAACGAATTGGTGCTTAGAACGCGAGGTAAGTGTCTTCCCACTTACTTTAGTTTACTTTATGAATGAATGGTTGATATTGTGATGTGAATGCTTTGTGTGGTTCGTATGTTCTTATGGTTTTGGATATGTTAAGGTGACAGATATACATATTCTTGATTGTTGTGAATATGTATATGGATTTGTGTTGTTAGTGTTATGCCTAAATTAAGTGGACGATAAATAAATTCGGTATGTTGATGTTTGAAATGATGATATAGTTGCCTTGAGGTATATTGAGAATCGTTGAAATGTGAATATGTATGTTTAGTAATTATGATTGTGAAAAGGGTAGGAAAGACGCACTATTTGATCTTGCTTTTATGCGTGAATAATGGGTTAAATGATATAGTGTTGGCAATGTGCTAAATGTGAAAATAATTGTTTTGGGAATGGATTTTATGTCATATGGCATGATGTGAGCATTATTGCATGAGATTTATGGTTGAGGGGTTATTCAGCCATATGTGTGAAGGTGATTGAAGTCTCTCTTTAGTTAAGTTGTAGAGCGGAGATCGAGTGAAGTCTCTCTCTTGCCGAGCGCTCAGTTTTAGGCAGCAGAGATCGAGTGAAGTCTCTCCAGCTAGCAAGTTAAAGGCTCCAGAGCAGTGCATTGTGTGTGTGTGTGTTTGTATAACCATATGCACGATTTGCATTCATTCATCAAGCTATTAAATAAATGTGGAAGGTATGTTGATTGAATATGAATGAGAGAGAATGAATGTATGAGACCTTAAGTATGTGCTTTGGAATGGATGGTTGTGATTTGGTTAAATTTGTGTGAATGAGTTGAGACTTTATTGCTTGAAAATGTGTATGGTTATGTATCAATGGAAAATGGCATGATTTGTGATGAAATAAACTGTGTAATTATTGGAAAGAAATGACCTAATGTGTATTGAAATGGTTGGAAAGATTTAAGTGTTGAAATGCAATATGTGTTGTTTCCTGCAGGTGGAAACGGCCAGGGAACGGCCAGGCTGGCCGCTTCCCATGGTCGTTTTCCCTATAAAATTATTGACAGGGGGTTAGAATGGCCAAGTGAAACAGCCACTCTGGTCGTTCCCCTTGGCTGTTTACCCTGTTCTGGCTACTGAAAAATAATTGCTGTGAATGTTTGAGCTAGTGGAATTGGTATATTGGTTTCCTAGGTTTAGCCAGTATATATCTTTGTGTGGGAATTGTTAGGCACGAATGCGGCTTGTGTCACGTGGGCACAACTGTATTTGACTGAAGGTTTCCCTGCGCATTCAGCATAATAACAATAAGGGTCGCTTACTAAGTATTCTTAGTACTCACCTTCTATTTTGCTGTGTACATGTATGCAGAGCGATAGTAGCGTGGTGCAGGACCTTTACTTTTGGGTGGAGCGCGTACATGTGATACTTACAGCAGGTCGGCTCCTTGCAGAATTTTGGGATACTTATACTTTTGCATTTTGTATAGCCATACACAGCATAGTATAGGCTTACTGGCACTTATATTGTTTTAAAGTAAAAACCATAGCTTCTGCATTTGTTATGTGAGACTCAAAATTAAAACCTTTATTTTACAAATATTCAAAACCAACCCTGATTTTAATTTCAAATCTCAAAAATAAAGAAACATTTTTCCAAAGCTTTCAAACAGTTCCAATACAAACATGGATATAGAAAAGAGTTATCAAATAATACAATATGAAATGTAAAAATAAAGATACATTTCTTTTAAAACTTCTTTTCAGAACTATCCACGTTTGTGAAATATGTGCTCGATTCCTCCTCGCGGCAAATCCTGCTATGCCTGCACAATCATTTAAAACAAACAAAAAGGGTGAGTATAAAGATATAATCAGTAAGTGTAAACCCAATTTAAGTTTAAATGAAGTGCAGGGGTCAGGTTAGCACAGTCGTGCTGATGAACACGAGGTTGCGTTCATCCCTTCATCCCCAATAATTTGGTACCATACTGAAATATCAGTTCATTCGTATGCAATTTGCATATCCAACACGGGAACGTGCTGATAAGTACAAGAATGAACACATTTCAGAAATAATTATTAATAGCATCAACTATTTTGTTATCCAATCATTATAAATCAATCAGCACACAACATCATTAAGATCACACAGATCAAATCAATATCAATAAGAAGCACACAGCTTATCAAGTCGTAATAATCCACACAGGATATAAGTAATTCATGTAATCATAACATGATCACACAAATCATAATATCCGAACCAC
>CANYCX010111745.1:0-26171 GCA_948193385.1 Breynia disticha f. nivosa
GTTTTCCATGACCAACTAAATTAACGAATGCTGTTTTACTGCAATAGAATGCTCGATCCATCTCATGATCCTCATAGAGTTAACATGAAAAAACATGTCCAAGTTTCAATTTACTTCACAAAAATTAGTTTCATCTTTACAACACATCATTTCTTACAATAGAATGCTCAATCCATCTCATGATCCTCATAGAGTTAACATGAAAAAACATGTCCAAGTTTCAATTTACTTCACAAAAATTAGTTTCATCTTTACAACACATCATTCTTACAATGGAATCAGATGTGAAGTTAAAATGCTGAAACAAGATTGCCAACACCAAAAACACGATCCCAACAACAATTCCCAATGTTTCCGGCCTGTCACAACAAACCACCATAATCATCACTAAAATCAAACACAAAATCCAACTAAAACCAACGTCACAAAAACCAATCTTTGATTCAAAACCCAGAAAAAGACTCACACTTTCACAGTCCCTTGAGGTGTACCCTTCTTATTTATGTCAAATCCAAATAGATTCCTTCTAAGAACATAGCGAGAAGCCACAGGAATCATCGTCAGAGTGACAAAGACACCAGCAAAGCTGAGTGCAGCATTGATGAGAATTGAATTTTTGAGTTCATTGTCAATCTTATAGTGGAATAGAAGAAGGTATAAATAAGGAGATAGAAGTAATAAAGAGAAATTAAAAATAAGGCCTTTTTTAGGAGGGGCAATCGGGGTGTCTGAGGGGGTTTTAATAGGTTGGGGGGTGCTTGTTGGCTCTGTTTGTTGTGTTGGTGGAGCTCTCCTCCGAGCTGCCATGGCTGCTCTTGTTTCTGTGTTTCTGTTGGTGTGTCTTTTTAGTTTTTGTGCGCCTTGAGCTTCTATGGGCATCACTTGAGCTAATAGGGTCTTGCCACGTTGGAACGTTTTAGTCTTTCCAAACAAAATTACACTAGATACTTCAAGGCATTGTTTGGAACTAGTTTAGAAAAAAACATGAGCTCTCAACAGGACCTTTCTCCGCAAACCATAGTACCAGAAACTTCCAATCTATCTCCCCCTCCGGATCCACCTGATCCATATGAAAAAAGACCAAACTATGGAAGAAGCTAGTCAGGCTGTGGAGAACTTTAAGCAAGGACCGTCAGATGTGAATCTTAGTAGCTCTAATAGTCAAGAGCAAGATACGAAAATGGAGGAAGTCATGCAATCAAGGGGATGGTCAAGGGGCAACACAGGTAAACACTAATGGAAGAAGTGCAAATGAAATCTCAGAAGAAAGAAGGGATACTCTCAACACAGAACAACCCGAGCGTGGAAACACGTGTTCATCCAGGTGACAAGGACACTTCCACGAAGCATCCCTTGCCACCTACCAATACACAAACGCGGGTCCAATCTTTGTCCTTTCGAGAAGCTCTCTCAGGTCCAAGAAGTCTGCCAAAAAGGGCCGAGAATTTAATTGCAAGTAAGCGAGTTAATTTTCAGCTTATGGATAACAATCCATTAAAGCCTAAATTTACTTGTTCAGAATCTCTAAAGGAAGAATTAATACTTCCATGGAAGAAAACTCTTGTGACCAAACCGCTAGGTCGCAATGTAGGTTACGGGCCTTTCGTCTGGAGGGTCGAAGAACTTTGGAAACCGAGGTAAAACATGGATATTATACCGCTTGGCAGTGGGTATTTCCTCATAAGACTCGATAACGATGATGATAGGGAGCGTGTGCTACTTGACGGGCCTTGGATGGTGTAGGGTCATTATTTGACAGTAAGACAATGGAGATCGGATTTTGTGCCATCGGATGATCAAATTGAGAAAATGCTAGCATGGGTCCGGTTCCCGGAACTATCCATGATGTATTATAACGAGGATCTCCTTTATGCTATCACCTCAAGCATCGGTAAACCAGTAAAGATAGATGTAAATACCAGGTTAACAACAAGAGGAATATTTGCTAGAGTTTGTGTGGAAATTGATCTATCCAAGCCACTTGTGGGTTAATTTTGGCTCGATGAGCGGTCGCATTCGGTGGAGTACGAAGGAATCCACACAATCTGCTTTGCATGTGGATGTTATGGGCACAAATGGAACAGTGTCCAACCCAACAGTAGGAAGATGCAGGGGAGAAACAAACGCCTACAATGGTCACAACAAGTTCCAAGGCCAATGAAACAGTGCAGCAACAGGAGGTCAATTGAGGGGGAGGGAAGACTCGTATGGAAAAAGGGGAAAGTAGCAGGAGTGGCTGGCAACAGGTGAGCCGAAAATTAGCAAATCAACTTGGACATGGGCCACACATGATTTCTCAAGTAGGAGGACATAGAACACATGGGCAGCATGTTGGGATTCCTACGTGTATTACAGTTATTGGCAGCAGAATAAAACATTAAAAACACGCAAGAACAGCCAAGGATCGACATAAAATCATTTTAAAATATGCTATATACAATCGGTTGATGACTAGGTTACATAAAAGTAGAAACTTTGAAAGAAAAATCTCACCTTTGATTTTCTCCTTCAATGTCGTGACCTCTCTGAGCAAGAACAATATCTACCACTTCAGAATACACTGAAGTGACCTTTGTGACACCAAGAACAAACCCCAGATGTGGTTTCTCTACAGCAGTAACACACAAATTAACGAAATAGTGTACTAGCACAAAAAGGTAAACGATTCACCTGTTCTTGGTCGATTCGGATGAGATTACTGCAAAACTGAGGGCACACAATGATCAACCAATGACCAACCTATGTTTCCTCACTTCTCTCATCTAAGAAAAACCCTAATCGCACTTGTGTTCAGGTGGAACCTCACGACATTGATGGTGTATGAAGGGGATGGCTCTAATGTCTTTTTTAGCTAGGTTTTTTTAGCTTTTTAAAGAAAAGAGTTTTGGTTTTTCAAACTTCTTAACAATCCTAATGCCTTTAGGACTTGTTAAGTCTTTTATTCAAAATTAAAAATCCTTTAAAATTGTCCCACCATGCCTTGACTCTATGTGGATATTTAAAAGATTTTATTCTTTTAATTTATCCCACATTATCTTGTCTTAATTTAAGACAAGGTTCCTAAATTTTCTCTCTCTTTATTTTTTTTTACATATTTTCACTTAAGACATCATATTAAATAAATAATATTTGTCTTAAAATCATATAAGAAATATTATTTCTCATCCATCTTGGGCTCAATTACCAAAATTGGCCCAAATGCCCAATCTGGCCCAATAGCCAGATTTTGACCTAAGGTGAAATACCGAAATTACCCTTTTAGATTTTTGTCATTCATATGCGATCTGTAGGACTATTTAATAAAGGCAATGAGTTTAATAACTTATAAATCATAGGCGGTCTCTAGTAAGACACTATGATCACCCTGAATTAAATAGTTGACGAGTGGTGTCAACAGTCCTACTACAATTCAAATACATCCCTTGACCTTCGATATCTTAATTAGCATGAGGCATGTCGTTAACACCCTTATTTTGCGCTTAATCACTTTTCTTGATCTCTATGACAAAATTTATAAGTTCGAATAAATGACTTAATCATTTCATTCGGGTGCGGTCACACTCTTCCCAATCTTGTCTATCAAGCGGCCAGTGATATCATCTCTCATAGAGAGGGTCAATCCTTTCACTTCACTCCTGCTCTTACTTATGATTCGTAGCATACCCAATCATACTCATACTTGTCAACCTTTTACGGCCACATTAGGTGTATGTCAAAGCACACTAAAAATCACAACAAGAGACACAGTGATTTTCAGTCTAAGGATAGTATTTGACATTGTAAATAGTGATCGCTCTCCAAGTATAATGCTCTACATTATACCTATGCACTTTGTTAGATATCCTGAATATCTATGACTCGTAGAACATGATCATCTACAAAGTACATACTAGCCTTAATTCATTTCTATTCCCATAGATACAAGTGACTAGGGACATTTAGAATGTTAATCTCAAAACTTTCAGGTTCTACTATCAAGGTCATCAACCTTGATACCTCAAGCGCTTAATTAACATTCTTGGATATTTTATCAAACACATACCACAGGTCAATACATGATATGATAAAATAATGCCTCATAATTTTATTAATCAAATAATAAAATTTACAAATAATGGATTGGGCTAGGGCTTACACTAACACAGCAAAGATTGGAGGGAATCAAAATTAAAGCAAGGAAGGAAGGGGAAAAACAGCTAATAGGTTTATGCATTTAATGCAAGAATAGCCTGAGAATAGGCATGGGGCTCAATAGATTAGCACTCATGATGGAAATGTGAGGAAAGAAGCGGCTCATCAATGACAAGTTGCAGCAGCTAAAAAACAAAGTGTGGAAAAAGGAATTAGGAAAGTTAGAATACAGAGAAGTAATTTAGAGACCCCTTCATCACAGCCGGCCCAATCTCGGCCTATGTTGACTCAATCTCTGTAGACCCAAACCCCTATTTCCATTAATTAGACACAAACACAGCATCACATGAATAGAATACAGGAAGGAAGAGTTGAGAGCGTTCAACCGAAAGGCAAAGAGAAACAGGTTTACATAACCCAATCGACCTCTTCTACTGACTCCTTAGATGAAACTCTAGCCCAGATCCCATCGAGTCTTCTCAAAGGCCAGTCGGGGACTATAGTGCCGACTCAAGAAGATGGGTCTCCACCAGAGTCAGCTTCGACTCATCCTCCTAACCATCAGATATCACAAAACAATCGCAAGAGGTACGAGCAAATGAAGCGTCACGTGGAGGTACGAGTGTGTCTTGAGCTGGCATCCGAAGGCACAGGTCTATGTCTACCGAGAATAGAGGGAGAGTTTCAATGGAGACCTCTGATGAAGATTAGTGCCCTATTATCAGGTGAAAGCGTCTATCCTTTCTTTTACTTATTATTTATGTTAATGTCACTAATGTACTGGAATGTTTGCGGACTAGCAAATAAGTTAACTAGGAGCCATTTAAGGTATTTAGTGAAACGACATAAGGTGCAGATTCTTGCAATTTCAGAACCTAAAATTAGTGGGGATAAAGCCCCTAAATATGGTAGTTTATTGAGAGTTGGCACAGAGAGGAGGCACATGGTATGAGTGGAGGCTTATGGGTGTTATGGAATAAGTCTGAGGTTTGAGTTAATATTTTGGTCTCAAATTCTCAATATATTGATATGAGAATACTGGTTGGAAATGGGGAAGAATGGTTGTGTACGGTAGTGTATCGCAATCCTAATAGAGGGTTGGGAGACAAATTTTGGCAGGGAATAAGGGACCTGAAGGTAGGGATTACAGAGCCATGGTTGTTGATAGGGGATTTTAGCACAATAGTGTCTTCTCGGGAATGCAGCAAAGGAGGGGGAAGTAATAAACTGAAATACTACTTTGTGAATTGGATTAGCGAGTTAAGGTTAATTGATATGGGTTATTCGGGATCCCCTTTTACGTGGGCAAGGAGTAACACATACCATAACCGGATTCAAAAAAGATTGGATAGGGCTCTAAGTAATCCTGAGGGAAGGATTCGATGGCAGGAAGGAAGCATTCAACATTTAGAGAGGGTTTATTTAGATCATGCTCCCCTATTGACTAGTTTCTCACAAGTAAGTAAAACGAACTTAACACTTAACCCTTTTAGATTTGAGGCTGCTTGGTTGGGGCATAAGAATTTTAAGGAAATGTTGGTAGAGCAATGGGATGAATTCGGTGCATTAACAGGTAAATTAGAGAAGCTTAAGGTAACATTAAAGCAATGGAATAAAGAAGTCATTGGAAACATTTATTGGAAAAAAATTGTATCCTTGCTCGAATAGTAGGCATTTAAAAAGCTCTCGACAGGGAATTTAAACCGGGCCTGGTGGAATTAGAACGAAAACTCAGAGTAGAGCTTGATGAGGTGCTTAGGGAAGAAGAAATGCACTGGTTCCAGAAGGCTAGTGACAACTGGATTTTATTCGAGGATCGTAATACCAAATATTTCCATACAAAGACTCTGATCAGAAGGCATAGAAACTGAATTAAGGGACTCAAGAATGATGATGGGAGGTAGGTTACGGGGCAACAGGAGATGAAAGAGTTAGCATGTCAGTATTTTGCCCAATTGTTCAAAACAGATAAGGAAGGGATTAATACGGGAAAGTGTATTGCTGCATTCCTCACTGGCAAGAGAAGGATTTAAGTACACTAGAGAGGCCTTTCACTGAAGAAGAGGTGATTATAGCGCTAAAAGGAATGAATCCATCTAAAACACCGGGCCCAGACGGGTTTCAACCTATTTTCTTTAAACAGATGTGGGATGTTGTTGGGAAGGATTTTACTAAAGAAGTCCTTTTAAGCCTGAATCAGCATGTGTTGCTTCCAGCTGTGAATGAAACCTTTCTAGTGATGATTCCTAAGGTTTCAGTGCCAGAAAAATTGACACAGTTCAGACCAATCAGCCTTTGTAATGTATTGTATAAAACTATTACAAAGGCCATTGTCAATAGACTTAAACCTTTCTGTCACAGATGGTGCCTCCCATGCAAACAAGATTTATACCTAGTAGGAATATCATGAATAATATCATTATTTACCAGGAAGTTTTGCACTCCTTTTGAAGAAAAACTGGTTCAGTACGCACATGTTAATCAAGCTGGATTTAAAAAAAGCTTATGATAGGATGGAGTGGTCGTTTATTCAGGATACATTGGATCAGTTGAGGCTGCCTACTAAACTCATAGAGGTGATTATGACATGTGTTACTTCCCCTACCTTCAAAATAATATAGAATGGGGAAGTGACAAATACCGTTGTGGCTTCTAAAGGATTGCGGCAGGGGGATCCCCTCTCTCCATATTTATTTATTATGTATGGAAAGGTTAACCCACATGATTGAAGATGCAGTGGCAAGAGGGTGATGGAAGCCAGTCTCACTCAGTCGTAGAGGCCCAAAATTGTCTCACTTGGATTTCGCGGATGATCTAATTTTGTTTGCCAAAGTGGACATGTCGCAAGCAAGAGTTACTAATGAAGTCCTTTCGATTTTCTACCAGGATTCGGGACAAACGATTAGTTTTGCTAAGTCCTCTAAGCTTGTGTCTCAAATTGTCTCTCAACAAACAGGGAATGTGCTGGGCTTTATCCTAGGGATTTTAGTTTTTATGAAAATGTCCAAGTATTTGGGATTTTGTCATTACAAGGAAGAGTTACTAAGAGTACCTATTCTGAGGTTTTAGAAAAGGTGCAACAGAAACTTCAAGGTTGGAAATCCAAAATGCTTTCTCTAGCCGAAAGGGTGACATTGATGAAAGCGGTTACTGTGGCAATTCCTTGTTATACCACGCAGACATCATTGTTACCAAAAGGAGTATGTGATAGGATTGACATCTACCAACGACGTTTCATATAGGATTCTTCCTTAAAGCATAAGAAAATACACAAAGTTAAGTGGGAAACAATATGTCATCCTAAGCAGCAAGGTGGATTGGGTATTAAACAAATGAGGGATTTTAATGAAGCTTTGTTAGCAAAACAAACACGGAGAGTCATCATAAATGAGCATAATCTCAGTAGGTTTTAAAAAACAAGTACATTAGGGAAAATTTAGAATTACAAGTGAAGAGCTCGGATTCTTATACTTGGAAAGGAATTGCGAAGCAATGAAGTCTGATTGAAAGGGGAATGGGCAAGAATGTGGTTAATTGGAGGAAATGAATTCTTGGAAGGATAAATGGATGGAGAATGTGAGACTTAAAGTGTGACGCCAATTTTCACAAGGTTTGTTTTTGAATAAATCGAAAAATCGCACTATATTTTTTTCTTTTAAAACAACCAATGAACAATTCATTTAAGAGAAACCGGTGTATATAAATGAAATCATAAGTGGCATACATGCATTTTCCTTACACCGATCCAATACAAAATAAAAGTATGATAAGTGCGGAAGACATGGTTTACGGTTTAAAATAATGCAAATGCCAGTAAGCCTATACTATCCTGTGTATGGCTATACAAACATGCAAAAGTATAATGTCCCAAAAATTCACTAGGAGCCAACCTGCTGCTGGCATCACACGTACGCGCTCCGCCCAAAAATAAAGTCCCAGCACCGGCTACTGTCGATCTCAACATATTTAGACAGCAAAATAGAAGGTGAGTATTTAAAAATACTCAGTAAGCGATCCTTATAGGTTATTAAGCTATATGCGTAGGGGAACTTCGGCCTCCACGGCCTAATCTCCTCCAATTTCACTATAGATTAGGTATATTGATTAACACACGTAACAGACAACTCAAACACAACATTTTAGTTTTCTTTTGTAAGCCAGAACAAGGGAAACGGGCAAGGGAAACAGCCTAATCTACAAAAGAAAACTTTCAAAAGAAAACGTTCTGCCCTGCTAAGCAGAATTCTATAGGGGAAACGGCCTCATGGCCATTCCCAGGCCGTTTTCACCTACAGTCCAGAAAAACAAAATGAATTTTAACCATTCAACCTTTCTAGTTCTTCAACACACTTTAGGCCATCCATTCCTAACAATTTCACAGCTCATTCTACACAAAACATGCCAATTTTAATAGTTCCATACTCACACACAAATCCAAACAATCCATCCAATTCATTTACACAACTTACAATCATCCAATCCAAAACATATATTCAAGGTTCCATACGTTCACTCATTCAACATCCATAATAATCAACATACCATACAAAACCAATTAATATCTAAACAAATGAAAGCAAATCATGCATATCATTATGCAAAACACACACAAAAAATGCATTGCTCCGGAGCCTTAAACTTGCTAGCTAGAGAGAGACTTTACTCAATCTCTGCTGCCTGAAATTGAGCGCTCGGCAAGAGAGAGACTTCACTCGATCTCTGCCTAACAACTTATCGGAAGGGAGACTTCACTCATCTTCGAAAACATGGGTCGCAACCCATCAAATCATAATAACATACCATATTGCTCATAACATGTGAAATGCCACAATGTATGAAATGCCATGAATTACCACAAGACAACACATATATCCTTTCAACTCTTAGCGCATTACCTCATGGTTTCACTTCATCCATCATTCACATATAAACAAGAGCAATTAGTACATCTTTGCCATAATCAAAATCGCAAGCATATAAGTTCGCACTTCAACAAATTCTCAACATTTCTCAATGCCATCATATCGCCATTTAGAACATCAACATACCCCATTCATTAGGCATACCACAACACATATTCAATTACCATTTCCAAGCATTCAAGAATATAATTCAACATTCACATCTCAACAAAGTCTCAACATATTCGAAATCACACACTCGACGCAACATTCGCAAGAATCACATTTTGATCCAAACATAACCAATCAATATAATACATTTCCACAACCAACACATTCTACCTCAAAAGCAACCATACAAAATTCAATTTTTTATATTTCGAAACAACCTATTTAATTCAAGCATAACCCAACAACATAATATATATACACAATCAACAATACATACACAAAGTATACCAAAGTAAGTGGAAAAACACTTACCTCGCGATCTAAGCACAATTTCGTTGCCCGGCCTCCGACCGGGTCCCGAATATCGTTCCCTACACAAAATGCAATCACATTCTACGCATTATTCACGAATTCAAGTCACATTTCATACACTCTCTCTTATTCTATAAAACAACCATTTCTCCCAAACCCTAACTCTTCAATCCTAACCAAAATCTAGGTTTCAAGCAAAAAGGTTGGTAGAATCTTATCCTAGAATAAAAACCCAAAAAAACCTCTCACATTGTACCCATTTTCATCCATCAAATCAGATTGTAAAAAGGGAACTCACCTTGTTCTTCCCTTTTACAAAAATGTGCTGAGATTGTTATGGAGAGGAGGATAATTGATGGAATGTGGTTGTTTCTTAGTAGATTCTTGGGTGGATTTGCTTTAAGATTGAGGGTTTTGAGTGTAGGAAGGATTTTGGGTCGGTTTGTGAGTGTTTAGGTTAAAATACCCCTCTCTTTTCTCTCACCCCGACTTAACTCGCGTCTTAACTTTTTAAGCTGCCAAAACATGCCAAACGGCCATGGGAAACGGCCATGAGGCTGTTCCCATTGGTCGTTCCTATTGGCCGTTCCTCACGGCTGGGAAGCAAAAACAGCTATGGAACGACCACACTGGCCGTTCCTAGGCCGTTTCGGCCACTTTCTTTGACATTTTTCAGCCGAACTCTCGTAATTTCATCGTAGAAATTCTGGGGCATTACATAAAGACTTGACACTAGTAGAATTTCAGGAGGATGAAGAGCAAAGGAGCGTTGCGTCACATTAGAATGGCTTTAGTGGAATTGGCAAGAGCTAGAACTTAAACTCCCAACTTTAATATTGCTGAAAGTGGCAGCAAGACTGATTAAGCATGACAGTGCAGCACATGACTCATATACATGGAAGCCTACTGTATCGGGAGCATTCACAGTGAGTTCTGCGTATGGGTTACCTATTGGGCAGAATGGATCAACATTAAATGGATTAGGGAGCAAGTTCTGGTAGAATATCTGGAAAGTAAAGCTCCCAGAATGTCAACGTATGTTTGGATGGTTGTTAGGACATGATAGAGTTCTTAATAAAACTCATTTGGCAAGAAGAGGCCTGGGGTTGGAGGTTTCATGCGGTGTATGCAACCAGGAAATGGAATCGACTATACATTTGTTTAGGGATTACAAAAAGTCAGCTGAAATCTAAAAAAGCATCATACTATCAGAGTTCGTATCCTTTTTCTTCAAACTCCCTCTTGTGGAGTGGATTCACTTTAACATTAATTTTTCTGGTTACATGTGGCACAATTTGATTTGGCATGACTTGTTCATACTAGTTTGTTGGTGGATTTGGAAAAAACATAATGCATTATTATTCAGTAGCCAAGATATTGTGATAGATATTAGTTTTCTTAAGAAGCAGGTGGAGAACGTGACAACGACCTTCAACTTGTGGAAGGAATGCAAAGTCCAGATGAAGGAAATTTTGGTCAGATGGAAGCCACTGCCGGAAGGATGGGTTAAATTGAACTCGGATGGTGCCTCTAGAGAAGCTTTGCATCTTGCCTCTTGCCAAGGAGTCATACGAGACCATAATGGAGGTTGGCAGGCTGGATTCGCAGCGAATTTGGGGTCTTCAGTTGCAATTGTTGCGAAGATCTGGGGAATATACTATGGATTGTTGATGGCATGGAAAGAAGGGTTCAAGAAGATCATCATTACTATGGATTCAAAAAGTATGTTCCATCTTCTGCAAAAGGAGTTATAGTACCGCCATCCCCTTGCTATGATCATAAATTTTTGCAAGGAAATCATGAATCGTGACTGGATCATCCGTTTGGAACATACGTATCACGAAGGCAATCAGTTGGCAAATAGAATTGCTAACCTAGGTACTGCTAGGAATATAGGTCTTTACCCCCTCAGAGAGCCTCCCTTGTGCTGCCAATAGATACTTTGGGCAGATTCTATGGGAATTGGTTACCCTAAATTAATACAAGAGAGTTAGTGTAGCTTCTGGGCAACGTAAGCCCCCTATTTACCAAAAAAAGGCATTGTTTAGAAGTTTTGAGTGGGAGAGAAAGTTAAGTAAATCAAGATGAGGGAGAAAAGAAAAGGAAAGTGATTGGAAATAAATAAGTTTTCTTGTTTAGAAGTTATCTGAGGGGAAGTGAAGTGAAGAGTAAAAATTATGTTTGGATTGTTGGATGAAAGGGAATGAAGGTTAACCATATATTGTAATAAGACATAAGTAGTCTTATTCGCTACTTGATTGTTTCACCAATGAAATGCTTGAAATGATTTCGTAAGAGCTATGTTGAAATTGAAAATATAAACTTTCATGTTTGTTTTAATTTACTGCATAAAAAAATCAATATGCTGTAATTTTTGCATCTTTCTTTAGAAGTGACAAGTAGCATTGAGCCTTCTTTGAAATTGAAAGTATTAATATAGAAGACTACAAATTCAACAACTAATTACGATTAACAAGTTTTGGCAAAACGAACATCCCATAAATAACTTCAACACTAGAGATTCTTTAAAATAAAACTTTGTAATTGAAAGCTTCATATATTGCATATATACAAAATAGGAGTGTACTCTATATTTTTCTATCTACAAATCTGCATCTTAAAAGCTTATGTCACATGACAAAAGACTAATCCTTATAACATGAAGTAGGATTTCAATTTTCAAGTTCATGTCCAAAATTCAAAATTGAAGTTAGTCTATCATAAACTAAGTGAATTAATTCCAATAATATTTCCTTTTGCTCTGCTTGAGAAGCAACACAAACAACATCCAATAAGTTTGGATTCTTAACAAGAAGAACATATGCATTCCTTCGTATTTTCCCTTTAAGCCCCAATCCATCAATAAGTTGTCAAATTTCTTTTCCTGAAATTTTGATTTGTGGACAAGCTTTTAGAAGAGTTTGAGATGAAATCACACTAGCTTTAGCCATGCAATCAAAGCCTTCCTTGATAAACAAAACATCACGATCATCATTAGAAATATTGAAAAGCCTAGATTTTTTCTTTTTACCTTTAGAGGATTGCACATTGCTAGTTTGTTGATTTTCTTGAACCAAATTTGTAATACCAAGATCTTCCATAACTGTTGCGAAGCTCTCTAATGACACTTCATTTTGAGATACCAAGTTGTAAATAATTTCAATAGAGTCAATCCACAATACATCTCTTTCGCACTCTGTGTGAATTTTCCATTTGCTCTATCATTACCAAACATAATCTCCATTTGTTCATAATAAGGTATTGGTTTATTAAAATACTTTTCAGCTTCTGGTTTTTCCTATTTCTCAAAGAAATAAACACATATATGTTAAATAAGGTTGCCACAAATAATTGAAGAAGTAACTTAGTGACAAAACATAAGACTAATGCGGTAAACAAACCTCAATAAAAGCTTTCCAAACTTCTGGTTCAGCAACCCACATGCTTTTTCTTGAATGTCATCCAAATCCACTCATGCCTCTTGAACAAATCGTAAGCTTTGGAACTTTGTCTTCAAATATTTCACACGATTTTTAATCTTTTCCTTATCGAACACTTTGTCTTTAAAAGCTTTTTGTAATTCAGCAGCAACATTAACCAAAGCTTTTGAGGTAAAAAACCCACCAATTCGCGATCCATATTATGCTCATGTAAATAAGCATCCACTAATATGTCATCCATTGTCGGAGTCCATATGAATATTCCCTCATCTATCTTTCTTTTTTTCATTTTCAACCTACAATATAATTTCAACTTGAAGAAACAAAACATTACACAAGTTCAACAAACATTAGACAACATTACATTCATTTAATACGTGTCAGATACACAACATTTTAAAGCAAATATAAGATTTGTTCAAATCAATAAACATAAATCACTGATTATAATTTTTCCACATAGCTAATGCAATATTATCTCTGATATATTCTCCAATTGCTGTTTCATGATTGCCATCTACAACTGCTCCATTTTGAGTATCTTCGGCAATATCTTTATTTTCAATCATTCTATTAACTTCATCACTAAGGTCCCAATCAGGATCTACTCCCATCAAAAAATTGTGTATGATGCAACAAGCAACAACAATTTTGTTCAAAGTTCAAATTTTAAAATGAAACTCATTCCCACTAGAAATTATTGGAAATCTCTTCTTGACTGCGACAAATGTGTGCTCAATATCATTTCTCAACGAAGAATAGCAGAGATTGAATAATTTGTGAGAAGCTAGAGGTGGTTTGATCTTGAAAATTCTTTCGAATGTTGCTGAACTCCTCTATAAAGAGTAATAAGGCTGCTCTTTAACATGAATTCCGCATAAGCTAAATAGTACTTCCTAAAAAAAAGAAATGAATCAATCCCTAATTTCAATAACAGAAACTTTCGATTTTATTTATAATTCAAGATATTAGTAAAAATTAGCATGATTCTCATACCCGAGAGATTAACATTATTACCTAATGGAATTTTAAGAGGATCTGTCTGTGTGACCCCCAAATTTAAATACCACTCACATATAACTTTCCTCCTGCAAGTGATACTTAAACCCAGAAATCAAATTTTGATTTAAGAATGTCATACAAACCATAATAAGAAATAAAGATTTAAGGACATAAACCAAAATTCGTCTTTGATAAACACATATACATATATATAAAAAAATTTTACAAAATAGTTTTCCAGGTTATGAAAGAAACAGGAACCCTAATGATTCCGTTTTCAATAATAACCCGGCAAAATACAATAATTAAATGTATGCATTTGTCATGTACATATACTGAAAATTAAACCCTAATCCACTGAGAGCACAGCACACCTCGGTCCGTCTCTAAGCAAATCTCCCAAAATTCGAGCAACTGCGCACCTCTCGTCCAAAATGTAGTCACAAATTCCTGCCGAGCGTTGCAAGCAATAAATTGCGTGAGTTTTAAATTCATTAAGCAACATAACCACAAAAGGTCGACTTCATTCAATAACACACAATAATTCCAAAATCATTTGGATTAAAATTATTAATGTGTTCAAGGTATAGAAATAGGTTATAAACTTAGAACTCAAAATATAACACTAAATCTCATACCTAAGAACAACATTTTTCACATTTTTAAGTGGTTCTCAGGTAAGAACGCGGATTCATCGTCACTACGCGGGGTGGTCCATAAGAACGCGGACTCGCACCCAACCCGCATAGTGATGAAGACAGAAATAGGTAAGAACGCGGTGTCAGAACCAAGTTCGCGGGGCAGTTCAAAACTACGCAGACTCAGTCTCACTCCGCATACTTCCACCAAACCTTTCAATCGGATCGACAGGTAGGAACGCGGGTTCAGTAGTCATTACGCAGACTCGTCTCTACACCGCGTAATTAGGGGCCAGTCCGCGTATTGACCTGTCCATCCGGCCAAAACCCACACAATTCACATCTCAACTTTGGCATTTCATAACATATAACACCACATCATCCAAACAAGTTCCCCTATCAATTATTCAAGTTCATTCATTCATTCAATCAACCTCTAAACCATCTAACACACCATTTATAAAACGATTCAACATATCTCAAGCCAAGGCACATAACATATTAACCAAATTTTCTCATCACAAACCAATGTTTCAACATGCATTACCATAAACATAACTCATCTCACCATAGTCAAAAATATTCACAAATTTCATCAATACCATAATGCATCAACTCTAATTTCCTCTCTAGACTTTTTAACCATCTTATAAGACGTTTGCAAACGGGCCTCGTCGGCCAGGAGTATAGGTTATCAAATAATGGATCCATATATAATATTGCACACAAAGTGCCCAGTTTTGCACACAAAGTGCCCATTTGCACACAAAGTGCCCACGATTGGCACACTCTCACACCTAAAAGTGTCGAGAGTTTATCCACACGTGCCCGGTATAGTATGTTTTATATACTATCCGTTTAATCGTTTAATTGTTCACACAGAACCATAACCACTCCTTCTTATTCATTTACTCACAAAGAGTCCATATACTCATGCTCACAAAGAGCCACAGACATATTATGTACTCTATTTACTCCTAAGAGTTCTTAACCATAAATGCCCCGTGCATGTCTGTGCAACCAATCATATATTCATAATATGTTCATACTCAATTGAAATAAATTTCCACCAAACACACTGGACCCATAATTTCATCATTTAAAAACATAGCATCCTCATAAACAAAACAAACAAACACAGAAGTCGCGCTCGAGTTACTTACCTTACAACGCTCGCGTAATTCCCCGTCTGGGAACCTCCTTCACCTTGTTTAGGTCCTCCTAAACATATTTAGAAATTATATTAATTACCAAACAATGTACAAAGTTCTACTAAATGATAATTATACGATGCTATAATTTACATATGTGAATATGCATGAGGTTTCTTTATTCCTTTCTCTCTCTCATTTATAATCTCAACTACCCTTCACCAAACTTCATTCTTTCTTAATTACCAACCAACTCCATCTTACTTACTAAACTCCCTAGGGTATAATTTAACCATTTCAACCATCCAACATCTATCCCATACCTCGTTTCCTCTGACTTCCTTTACAAAATCCTAAACCATTTTCCTTAATTACAAATTAATTATATCACATTAAACACCCAATCAAATTGGCCAAATAAACAACCTCAACTAAGCCCAAAGAAGTTAACCCTAACGTCAAAACTTCAAACCGAACCTAGGGTTTGAAATTTCAATTCACGTCACTTTATACCTTCCAACTTAAAACATCATTTCCAGCTACCAAAACCATCATTTAACCCTAAAATCTGTCACCATTGATTACTACACATCCATACCTTTCCATCAAGCCTTAATTCACTCAAAACGGAGCTAAAATGAATGAAATAACGCGTCGGAAAACCATACCATTAACAAAAACGGGATTTAAGATTTTGGTTCAAGAAAACTCACCGATTAAAGTTCTCCACTCGATCAAACACCTTCCAAACACCAAGTCTCGATGAGTTCTAAAGTCGGTTAGGGTTTTTCGAATTTGGCTCGGGTTTTATGGAAGCAAACGTGTAGGAAGAGTGAGTGTAGAGAGAGATATATGAAGATCTTATATATATAGAAACTCGGAAAAAACGATTTTGTCCTTGGCTCTATGACTTGCCTTCCTTTCGATTTTTCTCTCTCCTGATTAACCTAATTTCACCCGATTTTAATTTCACATATCATTCTACACTCACCACCAATGTTAATTAAACTTTCTGCAAAAAATTTCCTCTCGTAATTTAATTAAATATTACATTAAAATTTAAAAGTAACGGAAAATGGAGGGCGTTACAGTCTGAGCGAAGACATTTTTTATAATGCTTGAATTTGAAGTAGTTCCTTCCCATCCAGTCAAAACATATATGACTTTCAAATCAAAAGATATGACAACTAACACATTTTGAGTTAAAAACTGCTTTCTACCACGAAATCTAGGGGCATACACAGCTAAAACTTTCACACATATATGTGTATCATTAATAACTTCAACACAATCCTAACAATGTTTGCAGAAAATTTTATCATTATCACATAACAAAAAATATTAGTAATAAAAAAATTAGAAAATTAATGTGTTACCTTAAAATATAGATTGAACCTAGTATTGCTTAAGATCTCATCTAGTATCTTCGTTCCATTTGGTTGGATAATAAACGAATCAACTAACTCTATAATTGCATGTAATACATAGTGGAAATGTCGACTAACTGTTTCTCCAGATCTTCGAAAGAAGAAGACAAGCTCACGATTGCTAATATCATGCCTTATAAGCAATAAAAACATTGCACCTTACTCTTCAATAGTTGCTCGTTGAATATGTCTAAGACCACCATACTCAATCAATAACAAGCACAACTCATGAAATGCTTGAGGACCCATTCCAATGATATGGTGAATATTAGGATTATTTTCAATAAGTTTCAGCAATGACATGCGAAAATTTTCATTCTCCAATTTTATATGTCAAGAAATCTATTCTTTTCGAGCATGTTTGCGTCTTGAATGCCATTCAATAACGAATGATGAGATTTTGACTGCTGCTACATGTTGTACATGTTACAAATTTCCAACCAGTTCTAATGAAATGAAATCTTGATAAATCAACTATATTAAATTCAAAAATCAAACATGTAAATAAAAGAGAAAACATAACAAAGAAAAAACTCTCAAATTCTTTTTCAAAATCTCGACAGAGGCATGAAAAATGTTCATATCAAACTATTTTTCAACAATCAATAAAATTTTAGCTATCAAATGTGATAGATGAAATATTATTTAATTACATATAAGGATAGAATAAACAAATTATTATCTAAAAAAATTAAGAGCTGCAATATTTCTATTTTTCTTACATACTTTTGCTATTCACATGAGATTTGTTCAAGAAAAAACTAACATAAATCATTTTCAATTTTCATCCTAAGAAAGTTATTTACAAAAAGAATATGATACTCCATTCAAATTATATGATTAGTTTGAAAAGAATTTATAAAGTAAGTCAATGATATCATTGTCAAATTACAAAAGAATAAACTTGTTTATTACATATAAATAGGCTATTACAATATTGAACAAGTACCATAAAAAGAAAATAAAAAATAAAAAAAACTTACCATTTAATTTGTGCTGCTGAGAAAGTTGAAGTTTGGTGCAAGTTTGGAGCACAATCCTATAATAACTGAAAATAGTATAAACATGTAGAGAATAAAAATGTAGCTCAATTACTAATATCAACAAAAAAAAATATTGAACTTACTTGGAGAGAAAAGCAACCTGAAGAAAGAAAAAGAAAGAACAAGGAGAGACAAAAAGTTACATAAAGAGAAAAACAATGTGATACTTTAGCAGGAATAATTGATGTTGGAGGCAAAAAGAGAGGCAAAGAAAGTATGGGCAATTTTGGTAATATAATATTTTTTTTAATGATTTGTCTCTTCTAGTTTACCTCCTGAATTGGAGGACAATAAAATGGAGGTTAGAGGATGTTAAATTTTTCTTCTATTCCCCTCCCTTCTAGAGATAGCAACGGGGACGGGGATCTCTCGGGACCCCTTTTCCCGTCCCCGAACCCAAATCCATCCCCGCCCCCGTCTTCGTCAGGGATGGTATTTTAGATACCATCCCCGTCCCCGTCGGGTATCGGGGATCCCCACAGAGATCCGTATACCCGCTTTAATACTAAAAATTAATTTTATTTTGAAAAAATATATAAATAATATATATATATATAATTTAAATTTTAATAATTAGAACATAATATTTTAAAAAATACGTATATATATATAATAATAATACTAACATATATGTAATATAAATATATAATTAATATATAAAAGCGGGTATTGATACAGGTATTACTCGACGGGGAAGGGGATTCCTCGTCGGGGACCACGACGAGGACGGGGACAAGGATTCCCCGCGGGGATGGAGGGGATACCATCCCCGTCCCCATCCTCGATTTTTCCAATCGGGGAATTCCCGTCCTCGTCCCCATATCTGGTCACGTCGGGGATTCCCCAGTCAAAGCGAGGACGGGGAATGGGTTCCCCGCGGGTTCCAGGTTCAATTGACATCCCTACTCCCTTCCCTTCTCAATAAAAACTATCAAACAGGTGAATTACTTACCTACTTACAAGTTCACCTTCCTTTCCCTCCTCTTATCAACTTCCAAACATTTCGTCATAACCTCAAGGGTTTGGTCTAGCATTAATAACAAGACATTCATTTCCTGACGATCACATGTTTGAATCCCCACTGGTCCCCTTGGGGATGAGGCGCTCTCTGAGTCCGTTGGCTTTCTTAACCTTAGACTGGGGCACCATCTCCTCACCCTTAATTTTTTTAACAAAAAAAAAAGATACTCTAAGTGTCACAATTCAATTTTTCACAAAAACATTACTAAATATCCTCACATATTAATAATAAAAGTGTATACTTCTAAAAAATATTTACTTTGTATAAACAATCATATTCTTTTATGTAATTTTTATACAAGACAAACTCTATTTCTATTAAATCAACTCAGTTGATCCATTAATAGTGAATAAGCATAAATTTAAAAAAAAGTATGAACAAGATTTTTTAAAATATATAATAAAAAAATTAACACTTGAAGAGACGAAAGGAGTCACTTTAATATATAAAAATATCTCTTTAATTGTAAATCGATTAAAATGTTCATGTCAACATGTTTTGTGGTTAAAAATCCATTTAAATAAAAAAAGAAACAAAGATTAATGTCATAATAGTGACTTTCATGCCTCTTAATATCGCACAAATCATGATCTAAATATCTAAACAAAACTCTTTCTAAGTTAAAACTCATTCCACAATAAAACATCTTGAATGCATTTACAATCAAATATTATTTATAATATTTCAATTACAACAAATATAAAAATAAAAGCATACATATTGAACATGTTACAAAGGCAAATACATTTTTTTATTGGAATATCCATAATTCAAAACCAAGTTTGTTTTTGATTGAAAAACATACAAATATACTACCATTTTGAACAATTCTATCCATTTTGAACTAATTTAAACTTCTTTGAATTATTTTTAACCATTCTGAATTATTTTATACTAATTTGAATATTCTTTGCTGTTTAAAATCCATCTGAATCTATTTAGGGTAAAACATGTTATCATCCCTAAGTTATACACATATATGTTCAACAGTTCCTGTGATTTTTCAACAAACTATTACAGTCCCCGAGTTTTTGAAACATTAGTCAAAGTTACAATTTTGAGCAAAATGACGAAGTTGCCTTGCTTGTGGTTAGTTTATTCTCATCTTTTCTTGACTGGTAAAACACGTTGTCATCCCTGAGTTTTACACATATTTGTTTGGTAGTTCTCATATTTTTTATCAAATTGTTACGGTCCTTGAGTTTTTGAGACGTTAGTACAAGTTGTGGTTTCAAGTAAAATGACTAAGTGTTTTAGCTTGTGTGGTTAGTATGTTTTTGTCTTTTATTAATGAATAGTGTTTTGTTTGAAATGTTCTTCTGACTTCATTAAATACTTCTTCAACCATCCCTTACTTTAACTCCTCCCATTCCAAAATCTTCACATACTAGCCGTTCAATCCCAAAAATTTTTTAGATTGCTCGCAATTTAAAAATCCTAAAAGTTGATTTGTTTTGCTATTGAATACAAAATTCACCAATGAGACATCTTCCCAAACTAAGAACCTGAACCACTATTTAAAAAATGATAAAAATTACATCGAGAGGCCTTGTAAGAAGTGTTATTAGTCATAATTATAGACTGAAGAACATTAATAAAGTTGATGAAGTAGTGTTATTAGATGAATGATCAGATTCAATTGTGTTGATTGATATTATATTCATTTGTTATAAATGTTTCTAATTTTCACGTTGTGTAATGACCCAAAAAATATAACAGAGAATTTTGCAAAAATTAGTCAAAATCTGCAGGAGAAACAGCCTTGGAAACGGGTTGAGTAAACCATTCCCAAAATTGTTCCCAGTATAGATAGAAACTTTGAATTTTGTGTCAAATAATGTCGAACGAATTGCCAAACAGTTTATGTAAACCGTTCTGAAAAGCGTTTGGAGCGACAAGTTTTTAAAATCAGATTTGTATCTTGGAAGATTTTAGGGAGATGTGGCATAAACCTATCCTACAACTTTTCTCAGTCGTCCCTTCCTCTTTTTAGATGCCTTAGAGACCTTTATTCACTCTCTCCAAAACCAAAAACCTTCCTCCTCACCTTTAGCTCAAAGTTTCAAACAAAGCAACCTCTTGGGAAGATCTTTGAATCAAGCCTACGTGGAGTGAGGTAATATCTTGTTTAGTGGTGATGATTGAGTAGTTAAGAGTGTCTTGTGTGGGTCTTATGTGAGGATTTGAGAGATGTGTGGGTTAAGATATGCGTAAGTGGCATGGAGGAGGAATTATAATATGGGTTTGGGAAAAATGTGGGAGTTTGTGGATTAAGGGTAGGATTGGGGGAAAAGATATGAAATTTGTGTTAATCTTGCATTTGTAGTTCGGAACCATGTAGGGAACGTTCAGCAGGACACAAACCAGAATTGAGAGTGGGCTAGCTTCGCAGAGTTCGAGGTAAATGCACCGAATGTCACTTACCTTGGTAGGTTTTATATCTGTACGGTTAAGTATATCTGACTAATTGGTCATGGTGTGGAAATAAAATGTGATTAGAAAGCATAAGGTGAAGTGTGTCATATCGTGCTGTGTTTTGGACTATGGTGTGTAATTCATGCTATGTTGATCATTTGGTTGCGTTGTGATGTAATCTTGTGTGGATTGTAAGGTTGCAAAAGTGTATGTCATGTGATTTGTATTGTGGTTGTGTAAATAAGAATGGAAGAGTGGCGTAATTATGTCCCTTAAGGCATTGAAATGTTCATGTGGTGAATGCATAGAAAATTGAGGAAAATGTAATTTAGGCTAATGATTGGTGCCATGAATGTGGATTATGATATTGTGATGATGTATATCTTGTGTGTGGCATGATGTGTGCAAGTTGAGAATTTATGTGATGAGATAATGTTGGTGAAAAGTGGTTATCCTTACATTCATTCATATATGTCATGTGGACATTTTCAGAGGCATTGTTGTATGTTCATAATGTGGGGATTAGCCAATTTGAACGAAAGCTCTAAATTTCAATGTGGGGATTAGCCAAATCTAGCGAAAGCTCTAAATTATACGGGGACTAGCCAATTTATAAGAGTGGACTCTCACGCGCGCAAGGAAGACCTCGGGGCATGCATTTGTGTGAAATGCATTGACATTCGTAATGACATACATTTGCATTTGATGTTGTGTGATTATGCTATGGAAATATGAAGAATATGTGCTTATTGTGAAGGTGTTGGTATGTCTATAAGTTGGAAATGAGTTATGAATATTGTATGAAAAGTGTATGGTTTGGGACTTTAAGTTATGTGTGTGATTAATTGTGAAATGAGGATGTAATGTGTGTGAAATTTCAAGAGTGAATGTTGCTGTATTCTGTAATCTGTAGGTTAGAATGGGTTAGGAAACAATTTGAGTAAACCATTTCCCAAACCATTCCACTTACAGAAAGTATTGTGAAGGAGGGAACAGGTTCCGGAACGGTTTAGATAATCCGTTCAGCAGACCGTTCCACTTCCAGAGAGCTTTAGGGAGGATGAAACGAAATAGAGAACGAATTACCCAAATCGTTTCCCAAACTGTTTCACTTCCAGGAGGTTTGTGAGGGGTGAAACGGGTTAGGGAATGATTTAGATAAACCGTTTGAATTCTAGAGAGATTTGGGAAGGATCAAGCGGGTTAGGACAGATTTACCCAAACTGTTTTCCAAACTATTCTCGTGCATTCAACAACATAAAACAGTGAATTCTTGGGAAGAATAAAGAGTTGATAATTGAATTATCTTACGATAGTTAAGCACAAATAGGGCTTAGGGCTCTACCTCAAATAACATACTATAAGTGGATGTGACTAGAAGTGTTAGGATGTTTTCCCTAAACTCGATAATGCATTAATGAATATTGAACTAGATAACCTAGGGTGTTTACCTTAGATCCATTATGAACCATAACACCTAACACACTTTACCAACGAGGTGCTTATGCATTAGCTACCTTGGTAAGTGATGGTAGGTGTACTTACTGGGTATTTAGTTACTCATGTGCGTGTGTGATTTGTGATTATTGTGCAGAGCGACAGTAGATTGATCGGGACTTTCTTTTAGCGGGCTCGGAGGTGATACAGATACTGTGCTTAGGTTGGCTCTTAGCTTGCATTTTGAGGATTTTGGTTATACCCACTTTTGTACATTTATACACGTGATAGTATAGGTAGTTGATTTCATGCATTGTTTTAAACCATAGTCATAACTTTCACATATGATGATGATTTTTGTATAAACTCTATTATTGGCTGAGGTTTGAAAAAAATGCATGTTTATTCTTAATTCCATTTTTTGTGGCATGCTAAATCATTGTTAAAGGAAAAAAATGGTAGCCAAAATCAATACTTTTTCAAAAAAGAACTTTGCGAATTTGAGCGTCACACATTGTTATTACAAAATGAAGATGCTCGAAATGGTTCGAGAAGCTCTTCTTAGTGTCCTTTCCCTAGGAATTAGTAGAGGAAGCAAGAATGACAAATGCATTCAAATAGTCCATTTGCAACCTTTTGTTTTCGATATATCATGTGATTGATATCATACTCACCGGCAAACTCCCACGAATCTACACATAAAAATTAATGTGGACGGATCGTTTGTTAGTAGCGGCAGACAAGCTGCAGTGGGCTTATTGCAAGAGATGACAAGGGTGTCTTACTAAGATTCCATGCTAAGCCAATCCCTTACTGCTCGCCGCTCATGACAGAAGTGTGGGCTATCTGGCATGGATTTCAATGGGCAAAAAACAAGGGATGGCGACAAATTATCATTGAGACTGACTCATTACTTGCAAGGAAATATGTCCTGAACCCTGGGGAATGGAAAGGGGGTTGTCAAAACCTCTTTTGGAACAATCATAACTATCAGTCACAGTTTGAATTTGCCACAATACAACATGCATTCGAGGAAGCCAATGAATGTGCCAATTGGTTGGCAAAACATATCTTATGCTGCAGTTTAGATAGTAACATTTCGCATAATATTCCTACTGGTCTTTCGAGACTGTTATATCATGACTCTTTGAATTTTTCATTTAATAATATTAATAATCCCATTGGATTATTGTAGATTCAACCTAGTTGATCCGGCAATGGTGTAATGCCACTCGCTTGTGAGTTCAGCCAAGCTGATTTGGGTATGACCATTTCATTTTAAAAAAAATGTCATTTACTTCTATGAAAGGTTGTTGTTGTTGTTGGATACTATGCATGAATGCAATTATTGAAATATTCATTTATAAGGGATTAAAATTGTATGACTTTATATATCTAATGAGGTATAAATTTGAAACATTTGATAAGTTTAAGGGGTTTAAGAACGAGAAGAAAACCAACTTGATAAACATTTTTTTTTGTCTGAACCACGATATCCTCGTTACCCCAGACTAATCCTCGTTCGAACCGAGCAGGACCACAAGGGTGACAAAACTCTCCCAACCAAGTTTTAACGCAGCTGCGTACGCAGGACTCGAACTCGAGATCTCTGGTTAACCTATAATAACCTCACGCCAGTTGATCTACGCGCTTGGTGGTACCAACTTGATAAACATATTAAACCAATAGAAGAACAACACTAACTCGTACTAGAATTAAGAAACACAAAACAAACATGATTTTCTTGTAACTATGTTAACCAATATAATATTGTATCGTACCAAACATTAGGGAGAAATATTCCCTCTATTTTAAAAAGTTTGATGTTATAAAAAAATGGGCAAATTACATAAATACCTATCTTAACCTTTTTAATTGCACTTTTTTGAAAAAACTTTAAAAATTACACAAATAACTTTTACTTTGCATTTTATACTTTAATCCTACAAAACAACAAGATAAAAATTACTTTGATTAAAAGATGAAAAGATTTTAAAAGTATCTTAAAAGTAATTAAATAGTTTATATATAATAAATATGTAAAAAAAAGTTCAAAACAACAAAAAAGAAACTTAAAAATATAAATAAAACAGTATTTATGTAATATTAAAGTAGTTTATGTAATATTAAAATAAAAAGTGCAATATTAAAATGAAAGATGATGTAAGATATAATTATCCTTAAAAAAATCACGCAAGAAGACTGTTAATATACTCAATTAAAACCGTAAAACCCTATACTACACCTTTATTGACCACAATGTCAGGGTCTTCTCATAAGACAACCAACAAATGGAACATCGGAATAGCATCATCACATGGATCAATCACATCGGCATAACATCGTAACATGGATCAATCACATCGGCATAACATCATAGCATTCGTCATTATTTAATTTGATTTCACCATTCCTATTTTTCTAAATAAAGTCATCCTCCTCAATGTAGGTCAATGAACTAACCTCAAATATTTATTTATGAAGAACGTAATAATAAAGCTTGGAAAACTCCAAACTTAGTGGTATTTTATGATACCAACTAAAAATTTAATTTAAAATATTAAATATTTAAATATTTTAAGTGCATTTAATAATAAAAATAATAATTATTTAATTAAATTAATTAAATTAAAAAATTATTTAATTTTATAAGTTAAAATTTTTAATTTAAAATATTAAATAATTAATTCACTCATATTTTCTATTATGCTAATATATAAATTTTTTATAATCACATTTATTTAAATATTAAAAATAAAATTTAAGAATTTTTTGTCATATTTTTTTCACGTATTTATTAATAATTAGACGTTATATTTTTTAAAAATAATTAATTTTACTATTATTATCGTTTGTAAAAATATATTTTTAGAACATGGCTTATAATTTTATTATTTTTAAATTAAAAAATCTAACTTATTACTTATACATGTGCTCTATTATTTTATTTTTAATTTGCGCCATTATAATTATAAAATGAATATTTACGATTATTTTACTATACTTCCATATTTTTTATTTTATTTTTTATTTTTAAGATTTTATATAAATTTTAAATGATAATTTAATCATTTATAAATTA
>CANYCX010111766.1:0-11019 GCA_948193385.1 Breynia disticha f. nivosa
CACACACACCTCCATCTTGTCACTCTTCTTTGTCAAACCGTAACTCACACACGCTCTCATCTCATCATTCAGTCTCTCAAAGCCTTTCCTAAAATTCAGCTCCATCGAATTGTAACTCTTTATTCACTCTCTCAACTAGTGGTAGACTCACAAATTTTTATAGTGAATACACTAAATTTCTGACGAGGTGCTATCGTCACGTGAAGGTTTAGAATAAATGGATTTTGCAAAACAACATCAAGGCCTTAGTAAAAAAATAAACAAAAGTTGAAAGCAAAATAACTTGGCCCTCAAAATAATTTTTTTAATTCAAACTATTATAACTATCAAAGGTGAAAGAAAATATAAATAATTTAAAAAAGGATACTTATTCCCACACAATTTATACTAGATACTTGGTATAATTGTAAGCAACAAATTAAATATTGTAAGCATCAATTTGCATATATTTCCATAGATTTTGTGTCACTAGCGCATCTCCAATTATATTCTTTATAATTTATATATAAATAGAGAATATAAATAGGGAATAAACAAAATAATTGTATATTTTAAAGAGAGAAAATTTTATTATGCTCTAATAGTATTTTTAAATTAATTATCAAAATTTCAATAGATAAATGTGATTGGATAATTCAAATAAACAAATTAATTAGATAAAAAAAAGATATAATAAATTAAAAAATATATTAAAATAAAAAATATAAAGAGTCACTATGACTATCTATTTATAATTAGTCAACTTTACTCTCTTTTTAATTTTTTTGAAGTGTAAGATAAAGAGAGTAATTATTTTTATACTTAACTCATTAAAATAGATAAAAATTATTTTTTAAAGAGTCCATTAGATATGCTCTTATAACTTCATTCCTGCCATTGTCGTCTAAGACAATTATCTTAAATAACACATTTGGTTATTAGGTGTTATGGTGTGTGAATTCCATCATGTTTATGCAGTAATTTTGTGTTTTTCTTATGGTCATTATAAGAAACCATATCTCATTGAGTATCATAGCTTTGTCAGGACTCAGGAGGCTCACCCATATTTAGACCATGGCTACCCACTGTAAATGAATCGAGCCGTTTGCAAACAGATCGACTTTCGACTTGTTTAAAACTCATTCATAACTCGACTCGTTAATAAACGAGCCGAACTTGAAAAAAATTTAGCCTGAACACAGGTATTTTGCTTGTAAACTCGTCAACATACTCTTAAGAGGCTCGTTTTGGAGTGTGTTCAAGATTTTAACACTCCAAAACTCGGCTCCAAAACTCCATTGGTGCTCTTCAATTTTTGAGCTATTTTGTACAAAAATTGAGTCATAAAATATAGACACAACATATAAATTTCCTCTAATGATACTCCTTTTTATGATACTTCATTGTGAAGACAACAAAGTTCTATTGTTAGAAGGAAGAGGTTACAAGAAGTGAAGACTAAAAGAATAACTGATATATACTAATACAAATTATAACAGAAAGCATTTTCAAACATAACATTAAGTTCTCTTTACTGTCAAAAACAATTTTCAAATTTACAATCAACTAGAAGTTCAAATTATTTGCGTTTAAATAACCAATCCGAAAATATACAAAGCTAAAGAATTAACTTACTTTCTTAACTGACGGCAATGCTTTTTTTTTCTTTCCCATAGCAAAGTTTTCGTTTTCTTGCATTTCCATTCTCTAAACCTTTCTCTGTTTCTCAACCAGCCATGGTAATCTTTTCCTTCTGTGCACACAATGAAGTCCGCTAAATCATCTATGTCAGTTCGAGACTGTGTTCCCAATACACACTTCAAATACAGTTCACCATTACAGGTCGCGCTGAAACCTTGCAAACTACTGTCGGCATCCATTCCATTCTGGAAAGAGGCATATTCCAAAATGTCTGCATCATATTCTTGTATTCTTTTTTGAGAATATACCTGCGACCGTGTTCTGAGGAAATGATCAAAGAAAAGATTAAACAAAAGCTAAAATTTAATAGAAAATCAAACTAAATTTGCCATTTCAAATGTATGCAATCCAAAATTCCCTAAAGGAAACCACTATGAACTTGAGGCATTTGAGACGATCATAAAATCAACTAAAACCCATATCCAACTTTGCTTACTAATTACAAGATTGAAGTATCATTTAAAACAAACCAATATGATGCTAGTGATCATACAAGTTACTTTGCAAATTATTTTTTTTTTGTATATTTTCATGTGTTTTTAAAACACTAACTGCTCGGCACACTTAAATTTACATGGTATCTCATAATCATACAAAAACAGTGATTATCAAATTCACTTAGACCTATGGAAATGATAAAAAAATTTCTTCATTATTGTGCAATCGACATTCTGAATCTTTTTACTAATAGAAATGTGTCTGGCCAAATAAATGCAGGCTTGCATACTGCAGAGTCGTCAACTTCTTCAACAAATATCATATTAGATGTGAATAACCGTCATCATCAATATGACTCTCTAAGAAAACAAGAAAGAAACTTCCATATCACAAAACAGGAAGTTCATCCATACCACAAAATCCTCTGCATCTCAATTTCATTATTCACAATTAAGAACTTAAAATAATTTCAGGAAAGAAACATGATCTACCTTGAGTATTCTTCTCGGATCCTCCGAGTTTTTGATGAAGATATTTGACTATGTCTGCGGACTACCAGGCTCTGCATCATTATATTACAGTTCAGAGAAAAGAAATTTAAAAGATTCAGAAAACTACAAGGGTGATACAAAAAGAATTTACCCTTTCAGTGTTATGCAAATATTCTGGGAAAAATGACTTTAATGCACCGATACCACCCTCTTCAATAATAACGAAATTCAGTAATGCCATCAATAGAAATAAACAATCTTTCACCAAGAAATCAAGTCCACTGGCATAACTCAATGAAAGCAACCCTAAAAAGTGCAAAAGCATTCCCTTGCATTCCATATGTCTTCCTGAGAGCGATTGCACTATACCACTTAAGAGCTTTTGAATGGGCAAGTGAACACTAAAACTCTCAAAAGGATTAATGATATTTACAATAGCATCATATAACTTGCTAGCATATGTATCTTTGACAGATAAACAACTTAAAGACTTGAGATGCCCAATGCACCACGTAGCTTGCAACAATGAACAACCCATTAACTTTAGCATTGAAGCAAGAAGGTACAGATTTTGAGCGCTTGCTTCGCCGTCTCTTTGCAATTTAGTGGAGCCAATATCATCAGATGAACATCTAGTCATCATAATAATCATGCTCATGAACGAAAAAATCTCATCTCGGCATGATTCATCAAAAACATGCATAATCTCATTTACATACAAAATAGAGGCAGCAACAATATCAGAATCTGTTCTGGAGAACATACCGCTGGAATATAAATCCAATGAGTTATTTATCCTGGAAATCAGAAAATGTAGTTTATCCCTTGAAAAATCCGGCAGAAATGTTTCATAGTTTGGCAGACCACTTCTCCCAAGCAAATCTGTTTTTCTGATAGAATCATATCCACTTGCACTGCTAACATGTAAACAAGACATGTGCCTTCCATACAAGATTACAGATTTTTCTAGTGCTTGCAAGTAGTAATCTACAAATGTAAGGTTTATCTTTTCTTCGGAAGGCTGGAAAACACCAATAGCTTCAGAAACCAATAAGATACAATATGCCTGAAATGTTTTAGGCGTAGAAGAAACAATAGGATTTGCCAAAAGTAATAAAGCTGAAGGCAGGCTCATCTCAGGAATTCTATGATTCTCCTCATAGCACCAAAATAATCTGCGGAATATATTTAGAAATCCTTTCTCATCAGAAACTGAAAGAATAAAATGAGTGGTTAACACCTGCAGGACACTTCCAATGTTGCCAACCCCAGTTTGATTTGTGAATAGAATTTCTGTAGCGGAAGCTTTGGAATAGTAAAGCATGTGGTACTCTTCAGCTGAAAGATGTGCCAAAAGCTCATCTGCGATCACCTAAATATAATAAACCAAATTAAGAAGGGTTTGCTACAAGAAAACAGTCATTTAATGGAAACGAGCACCTAGGAATTTTGCACTAAAGAGAATCAGCAGTTACAAAAATAAGGACTAAGTAGCAGAAAAAGGAGAAAACTCTCGGAAAATTAGCACTTTTAAAAGCGATTCAAAATAATCTAATTTTAATGGAGAAAATATGGTACTAGTACAAACAAAGGGAATCATGAAAATTCTGGAATCCCTAAGATAAGATTGACAATGGACAGATGTGGCAATAAAATATGGAAGAGCACAAGTAATGCCATAAAAACTTCTACAGCATTAGTTGATGAGCAAATTAATATCATCCAGATTATGAAATAAAATTACGGAATGATTATCACCTCAAGTTTAGATGTTTGTAGCTGAAGATTGAAAGTACACCAAACCAATGCAAAAAAAATTGCTAATTTGAACACAAAATATTTCCACTGAATAGAACCTCTGAGCAGTGGCATTGAATACATTTTAGCATTAATGAGTATCATGGCCTGATTTGCTGAACTTCAATTTATAGCAACAATACTGGCTCTGCTCTTTGCAAATGATTGTTCTTTGTTAGTAAAACAAATGCGATGCTGACTCAATCAGCAATCAATCACCCAAAACAAATACACAAGTAAAACGGGAGTATAGAGAATAATATAAATCCTAATGCTCATGATTTTTCAGTTTCGAAACAAATGATCATCATTTATTTTCATTTATATGTATGCATTCGATAAAGAAAAATCAAGCTAGAAAAGTTACGGCAATATAATTTTCAATGTAGAAATTCAAACAAGATTTTGCAGTTAAAACTGAAAGTTTTTTGAAATAAAAAATATAGAAAGAGTTCCTCTTTTTGTTACACCACACAACTAGCCAAACTAAAAGAAAATATTAAGATCATATAGCTAGCGAACAAATCAGAATTCACAGGAATATCAAAACAGAAACTCAAAAATTACCTCAAGCAAAGCACACACTGGTGCTCGCCATCGATCTGACTGCTGCATCGAATGCCTAGAAGCAAAAGACTCTTCTGTATCCTTAGCAATGCAACCATTCTCCCCTCCACCACTCAACTCCACAGAAATCAATCTCCCAATAATCGAACGAAGAATACTACATTTCTCCATAAGCAATTTTTGGTCCCAACCCACCAAAATTAACACAGACAAACAGCATCTAAGAAGCAGACTTACCTCCTCTATTCTAACCCCATAATCAGAACTCAAATCTTTGTCGGGACTACCAATTACAACATCCAATGCACAAAATAATCCCTTAAATCTTCTCTCAAGTTCAGCATACAAAGCACGAGTCAAAGCAGAAATTTCTTGGCATTTCAATTGAGAGACAAAAGAATCCGAAGTTCTATTGGAAGATAAGTAAAGGAAAGCAGCATACAATCTCTTCAAGTTTCGTGTGGTAAAGCCCTGATATGAAACAAGAAGAAAAAGATAATTAAAAATGGTTAAGAGAAAAAAAAAAGAAGAAAAAGAGGGTGTAAAAGAAAGTAGGTACCTGTGGAGAGTGGATCGAAGAGAAAAGAGAGTGAAGAGGATGATTCGTACGCCGTTTTCCGGATTTCATTTTCCAAGATAAGTTCTTCACTCTTCAGTAGGGTTTCATTCTAATTTTTGAAACTCTGCCTTCCCATTCAATCCGTCCCTCCCTCCATTAATTCAAATCGTCTTTCCTTTTTTTTTTTTTGGAATAATTCTGACTATGGTTATGTTGGTATTGATGTGGAAACTGTGTGACTTGATAAAAGGTTCTGTGTAGCCTAAAAGATTTACAAAAATATATAGGAACGTGTTTGTATTTCTGAAAATGTTATGATAAGTTTGTTCATTTTTATTTATTTAATTTAAGTTTTGAAATTATAAAAATGTCAAATTTGGTAATTTTAATTTTTAAAAAGTCATTTTTTATTTTCTCTCGATATATAAACAATAATGAACATCAAACATATGCTTTTTATATATCGTGCGTTTGAATCTCTTGATTTTTAGCAAGTAGTTAGTTTCTTATTTTGATTGTATATCCCGCTTTATTCTCTCTATATATGAATAAAAATGAATATACCGGACATTTTTTACGATTGTAAACTCAAAATCGGGCATTTTCATATTTTCAAAACATGAATTAACATAAACAGAAATGAACAAACATACTCTGCATCTCTACAATTGAAAACACAAAATCGGACATCCCCGTAATTTTTCGAAAATATTTAGACTTTTGCATTGTGTTTGGTAAAATAGACCATAGAGATTAAGGTAAAGGTAAATTTTTTGCAAATTTATTTAAGGGAAAAATAAAAAAATAAAAGTGAATGATGTAATATCTATGTTGTTCCTTTTTTGCAAATTTATTTATTTATATGCATCCTCGAATAGTTATAGCGGTTTCTATCATATCTCCTTTCTTTTGCCTTTGTATCATGTCTACCGTCTGTTCACTTATTTTCATGACAAGTGGTGAACGATTTCCTTGAATCAACTCTTTATCAACCGTTTCATAATTTGAAAAATCGCGCCGGACGGAATTCATCATCTTTACATCGGCCACAACTCACAAACGATTTAATTCATGCATTTAAATCTATTCGCACAAACGATTTTCTGATGATCAACAATATTTAATTTAAACCTTTTTTTCGTGGAACGAGTTGAGGAAATATTGATTTTTAACATTAAGTGGCATAGCAATGACATACTTTTTTGAAAAAAAAAAAAGAGTATTTGGATGAAGATTGATTACCAATAACTAATATTTAATTAATCTATGTGTCTATGGTACCAAGTCAAAGACGCAAGCTTCTTCAAATTCATGCAACCGAAGCTTCTAAAGTCCAATTCCAATTTTCATATTTATAAAAAAAAAATAAAATAGCTATTGTGGAAGCAAAACTAAGTCACCATTGTTTTTTTTTCTTATAATGTAACAAGATTTATAGTATGAGTTCAATTAGGGGTTAAGAACATAGTGAGTTCTATACTTGAATGGTTCAAATTATTCTTTCTATTTCTGAATAAGCGATATCGTAATATTAATTTGCACTTAAAGTTTTAATATTTAATATCGCGTAATATTAAATTTTGATAAAACTTTTTTAGTTAAAAACAATAAAAAAAAATAGATGTAGTTTTTTCAGATATGTGGAATATTCAATATATATCGTGCAAGTCTGAAGCAAATTTTGATAACTTGTATTACTTATCTTTTCATCTTCCCTCTAATAAAAAAAAAAACCTAATGAATGAAGGTCATGTATGAGAGTAATCTAAACTAAAAATATTTCCACATTATTCAAATTTTATAGAGACATGGCAGATGGCCCACTCATTTACACATACCTTTATAAAATTTATTAAAGTTTTGATTAGTATCTACATAATGGAAAATCTTAGGTCAGAATAGATTTTGTGAGATAGGTTAACTAGTAAAATGTTTATTGTTGTAATAATATATGAAAATCAACTTTATATTATATAATATTATTATATTTTTTTTTTAGAATTTTTTTTACCTAAGAGGCCCTTTACATGAATATTATTATTTTTTGAAAATACTAACTTGTGGTATATAGTGTTCTTGTTCTTTTAATTCAGCAATAGCGTTCTCATCTTTAAGTCCGCGAATCTTGTAAAATAAAATATGATAAGAGGTCGGAGCTCGTCTTTCGGGTGCACTTTGACGCTGAAGTTGTAATTCATGAATAATAATTTTGTAGTTTGTTTCAGAGGTAAAAACGTTCATTTCAAGATTTTTTGAATCTCTTTATATAGAATATGCATAATTAATGCTCTTCAATATAATACTTGTAATGTCTTTTTATTAATGATCATAACATATGTAACGTCTTTATATTAATAACCGTAACGTCTTTCTCTTAATGATCGTTACAATTAACCGTGTTTGATATTTACAGACTTCGATGAACTTAACCGATTTTGTGAAATTTAGACCATTCTTCATCAAGTTTAAAGACGATGAAAGTGTGAAAATTCATATTCTTAAGCTTAAAGAGAACAACATATGCAAGAAAAACACAGGTGAAAACGAAACTTTCACTAATATCCCTAAAGTCAATGAAAGGAAGCTTCAGCCGCCTACACAATCTGACCCAATCGACACGCTTTTATCCCATCAAACCTTCCCAACATAACCCTTATTCACATGTCCCTTTAAAACCACTTCTTCTTCAATACTCCATCCACTTATTATCTTGCACCCATACATTATTGTTGCATTTGTATTTCCTCACTTATTTTCCATCTTAATGGCCGAACAACAGAAAGTCCATCCTGTGAACCAGGATGTCGAAGCACCACCTCCATCTACAGCACCATTAATGCCTCGTGGCACCTCCAAATCCGATCATGGTGAACCAGCTTCGAACGGACCCTACCCACCATTCCAACGTACAATTCCAGTGATGCACTCGAAGCCACCGAAGAAAAGAAGTTGTCTGTGTAGGTGCTTGTGTTGGACAATTAGTTTACTTCTTCTCATAATTGTCATTCTTGCTATTGTTGTGGGAATATTGTTTCTAGTGTTCCGACCAAAACTACCAAAGTACTCCATTGATAGGCTCCAGATTACACAGTTCAACCTTAATGGCTCCAACTTGGAGGCAACTTTCGACGTTACGATCACTGCTCGAAACCCGAACAAGAAAGTTGGGATTTACTATGAAGAAGGAAGCCGTGTGAGTGTGTTATATGACGGAACAAAATTGTCCCAAGGGTCATTGCCAAAATTCTACCAAGGTCACCGGAATACAACCGTGCTTAACGTGCAGTTGACCGGAGAGACACAGGACGCAAATGGTTTGTTCAATTCACTTCTGCAGGAACAAACAAATAATGGGTTCATACCGTTGAACCTCAGGGTTAGGCAACCAGTGAGAGTGAAGCTTGGAAAGTTGAAGCTTCCGAAAGTCAAGTTTCTGGTTCGGTGTAGACTTGATGTGGACAATCTAACTGCAAATGATAATATAAGAATTAGAAGGAGTAGTTGTAAATTTAGGTTTAGACTCTGAGATTTATTTATTTTTTTTTTCTTTTACCATATATTGGGTTGGTCAGCCTTGGCATTTATTTATTTTTTAGAATTCATTTTTGCATTTATGTAGTTGATTACTTCCTTGTTTGTATACTTGTATAATTATTTCTATGCATTAGTACTATCTATATACATTTATACAGTTTTAAGAGTATATTATGCATTTCGTTTTATCGTATGGGATTATCTTAATACATGCTTTATATAACTTGCACGCAAATACAATAGGATTAATTACATAGTACATTATTTTTTACTTTTTACTTTTTAATTACATCCTTGTTTTAAATTTTTTTGTATAATAGTAGTTTTTATCTTTTTAATTGCACTTTACACGAAATGAACTTTTGTAGATATAAATTTACTATAAACTTTGTATAAACTTTATATATGGATTTTAAATATTTTTATGTATCATTGTTATCTATTTTTGTAAATTTAAACTTAATATCTAACTTAATATTACTAAATTATTATTTTTTTTATAATTTTTTATAGACTAACTTATATATAACTGTTTTTATCGTTTTAAGCTAAATATCAATTTGATATAAACTGTACATTAACTCTAGCTATTTAGAACTAAGATAAATTTGTAATTTAATAAACAAAAGTGCAAAAAAACTTTAAACGGTGACTAATTTACATATAAAAAATAAAAACAAAGTATATATATGCAATCAACGCAATAGAATATGCATCAACTTATAGACTAAATTGTGAGCAGTTGGATCGGGAGAACATGAAACTACAAGCTACTCCAATGGTGGGAGCTGCATTTCCGCGGTCTAAAATGAAAGAAGAGGGCATTACATTCTAGATCTTGAAAAGAATAGCTATTTTTATGTGTCATATAACTTTTACATTCTAGATCTTGAAAACAACAGCTATTTTTTATGAACAATATAAATTGTAAATTTTTTTAATATAAATTTAATTAATTTGCATATAATTATAAATCACTTAATACTTTTATTCTTCTTCGATGTGAGAAATATTCGGGCTTTTTACCAAAATCTTATTTTTTAAAAAATAATTCCTAATTTATGGTTGTTTAAAAAATAATTCTTAAAATATGGTGAAAAAAATATTTTCTAATTTAGGATGATTTTTGCATTGTCCAAATCTCCCTCTTGTGGACATCAATCAACATATCACCCACATGCTTCCAAATTACCAATGATTGGGGTAATTATATGTCCAAACCTCCCACTTGCGGGCATCAATCACACCTACCAACCAAGGTGAATTTTAATATGAGGACTTTGAAGAGGGGACTCATTAAAGTATCTTCTTTATTTAACAACAACTATGCAGATTACGTAAAATTAGAACTGTATATTATTGAACAAATCAAAGACTTAGATTTATTTTTACTAAATTTAACGACGACAATGTATTACCTCAATGAGTCCCCTCTTTGAGGGAACTCATAGTAAAAGTCCCCACCAACCAATTCTTACGAATAATTAAGCAATGATATCTAATTATATGTCCAAAAATACAATTTATAGTATTGTGTAACAATAATTTATGTAATCATGAGTAAAAAATAAATAATTATGTATGAAAAATTGTTTAAAAATAAAATATTTAATAATAATAAAATAAAAATTATATAAGTATTTAAAAAATATAAATGTTAAGTATGAAATAAATAATACAATGTTACATAATTAATGTTGTCACATCATTTAAGTATAGTTGATTAATTAGATGATAATAAAGATGATGAATGTATAATTATATGATCTTATTAATGTTTATAAAATTTTATGAAGAGTCGTTAAAAAATATAAAATAATTATGTATGAAGAGTTGTTAAAAAAATAAAATAAATATTACATAAATAAGAAAAAAATATAAATATTAAGTATGACAAAAAAATTGTACAAATTTATGCAAATGGATTACTGTCGTATAGCTGATATCTTCGTA
>CANYCX010111835.1:0-20752 GCA_948193385.1 Breynia disticha f. nivosa
TTAGGACGATTTTCCCCCCGAGCTTATTGATTTACTCCCCCTTCATATTTTCTCTTTCCCGATAACCCTAAACACTTAATAATTTTTATTTTCCGCCTAGTCTCAACCCCTTTCACTAATTTACTATTTAAATAAATTCGCGAAAAATTTATATACATTTTCATATATTTAATTAAAACATTATTATTTCTCCAAATTTGAGGATGGTACATAAACATTGTAAATTTTTGGGATATCCCCACTTGAAATACTATGTAGTTTTATTTAAAGTAATGAAAGGTGTCTATTTTACATGTGTTGATGCTTAAAAAGATGCCCCTTGCTTTAAACTCTTTTATTTTCAAATTGTTATTCTAAAACTTACGATTTTCCAAGTTTGAGTACCACTGGAGGAAAAAAATATGAAAGAAAGTGGTAATTGAATTTGGGGGTTACATTTGGTGGCATCAAAGCCAAGGTTTGTTGAAAACCTGAGTTCCTTAGGTATGGGTCATGAAGTATGCACTCACATGTATTTTTTTATGTTGCATACATGGCAAATATTGTGGGAAAAATGCATTGTTTTCATCATAGTGCATTGTTTTGTCATGATTTCTATAATAAAAATCCCTTTCATTCTTCATGTTAAGAAATGAAGGAGGGACATGATGATAGTGCACACGAGGCTACCGGTTCTTTATAGTTGGTATAGGGGAATGCTAATACCCCTAATGCAAGCGAGCAAAACCCCTCTAACCCTCAAACTCAAGCTCAACATATGGCTGTACAACAACGCCTAGATCTAATAGGTACAACTGTGAGAGATCAACTCCCTAAGTCTTAGAGGTTGGAGATTGACCGAAACTATGAGTAGATTAGGAAGCATAGAGGAAAGCCTTTCTCTGGCACTACTGATCCCTCTGTTACTGAAGACTGGATGAGGGACATGGAGAGAGTCTTGAGGAGGATGAATTGTACCTCCGTTCAGAAAGTCCAATATGCTACCTCCTTGCTGGAAGGAGAAGCGATAAACTGGTGGGAGATGGTCCCTGGAGGTTTGAACGAGCCTCTTACCATGACTTGGGAGGAATTCCAAAAGGTCTTTGCTGAGAAGTACACCCCTCTAGTGTACAGAAGAGAGAAGAAAGCAGAGTTCCTTCTTTGTAATAGAACAGGAAGATCTCTCCGTCGCAGTTTATGAGGTAAAATTCACACGTCTCTCTAGATATGCACCAGAGAAAGTGGCGACAGATGAAGCTAAGAGAGATCGTTTTAAAATGGGTTTAAAGCGGGAGATCTATCTCTTCTTGGTAATAGAACCTGCCAGCTATTCAGCTATGCTTATGGCTGCCTTGCGAGCAGAGAAGGCCCTTGGGGAAGAGAAGCCTCGAGAGGCCCAGAAGGCCAAGTATGCTGGAAGCTCTGGTAGGGATAAGAGTTTCAGTTCTCATGGGTCCGTAGTGACTAAAAGATCTAAGAAGTATGGTGGTAGAGGAGCAGGCTCTGTAGAGAGATCGTTTACTAGGCTCGGTGAAAGGAGTGGGTTTGATGGGAGGAAGCAGACAGACACGATTTGCTACTACTGCCATAAGAAGGAGCATATGGCCAAAGAGTGTTTCAAGAAGAAGAACGATGAGGCTAGGGCTCACCACTCTCAGAAAAGTGTTGGGGATAATTGGACCAGTGCCAGTGGGAGCAGAGGTAGGGGTGCATCGTCTGGGAGTCCTGGATCATGCTCAGAGGTCGTCGGACTAACCAGCCACCGGCACCAGCAGCACCTCATGCTAAAGTCTATACCATAGCTGGAGAAGATGCTGTGGATGACCTGAACGTCATTTCTGGTAATATTTACATTTCAAGCAATCCCACATACATGCTTATAGACTCTGGTGCATCATGTTCATTAATTGACTATGATCATGAATTAAAATTAAATGTGATGATAAAAACCTTAGAATATGTTATAATGGTGTCAATGCCATCTGGGGAAGTGGTGAGAGTGAATGAAGCGGTGAGGTCTTGCCTGATAGTGTTAGGTAATCGTGAACTGCAAGTTGATTTAGTGGTAATCCATTTGAAGGATTTTGAATTGATTTTAGGCATAAATTGGCTCTCGAAACATAGAGCAGTGTTAGATTGCTTTTCGAAGGAAGTCTCTATCGAGGTGGACGAGCGGAAAGAGATTTTGTTTGTGGGTGATAGAAGGGTGGTACCTTCTTGTTTGATATCTGTGGTGCAAGCAGTAAGTTTGATGAAAGAAGGTTGTGAGGCGTATCTGGCTAATATGGTAGATAATACGAAGCCTAATGTGGGAGTGTCGAAAGTTCCAGTGGTATGTGAATACCCAGATGTTTTTTCGGAGGATCTTCCCGAACTCCCGCCTAGTAGAGAGGTAGATTTTGAAATAGAGATCGTACCAGTCACGGCTCCTATATGTATAGAACACTATCGAATGGCTCCAGCCGAATTGAAGGACCTGAAGAAGCAATTGGAGGAATTGCTCGATAAAGATTTCTTTAGGATGAGTATTTCTCCGTGGAGAGCACCCGTATTGTTTGTTAAAAAGAAGGACAGGAGCATGAGCCTATGAATTGACTACCATCAGTTGAATCGGGTGACGATAAAGCACAAATATCTGTTACCACGAATTGATGATCTTCTAGATCAGTTGAAGGGCACTGTGGTTTTCTCAAAGATTGACTTAAGGACGGGGTACTGGCAATTGAGAGTGGAGGAGAAGTTAGTGCCTAAGACAACGTTTAGAACTAGATATGGACACTTTGAATTCATAGTGATGTCATTTGGGTTGACCAATGCTCCAGCCATGTTTATGTCTTTAATGAACAAGATTTTTCACCTTTGTGGTGGTTTTCATTGATGACATCCTGATCTATTCGAAGAGCAGAGGTGAACACGAGGAGCATTTGAGAGTGGCATTGTAGATTTTGAGAGACAAACAGATATATGCCAAGTTTTTGAAATGCGAGTTTTGGCTGGAAGAGGTTGCATTTTTGGGTCATGTAATCTCAAGACAGGTGTGCAACATGATCCGTCAAAGATCAAGGCTGTGAAGGAGTGGAAACCTCCAATAAATGTAACAAAAAATCAGAGTTTTCTAGGTTTGGAGGGATATTATCCAAGGTTCATTCAGGATTTCTTGATACTCGTGAGACCTCTCACTAGCTTGTTGACAAAGAATTCGAAGGTTCATTGGAGTGAGAAATGTTAAGAGAGTTTTGAAGAGATTAAGAAGAGGCTGACTGAAGCTCCTGTGTTAACTCTGCCGTTAGAGGACGATGAATATGTGGTGTATACTGATGCATCTGGAATGGGTCTAGATGCTGTGTTGATGCAAAGTGGGAAGGTTCTAGCCTCTACTTCAAGGCAATTGAGGCCACATGAGATCAATTACCTGACGCATGACTTAGAGCTTGAGGCGATAATTCATGCTTTAAAGACTTGGAGGCATTATTTGTACGAAAAAACTTCAACATCTTCACTAATCACAAAAGCTTGAAGTATATAACCTCCCAAAAGGAATTGAATCTTAGGCAAAGACGATGGATTGAACTGTTAAAAGACTACGATCGTTCAATTGAATACCACCCAGGGAGGCTAATGTGGTAACCGATGCCGTGAGTAGGAAGTCACAAGTGCAGGGTGATGTTATTTCCTATAATGTTTAGTCGTTGTTTGCGATAAGGGGGCTGTACCTATAACTTCAAGTGATAGAAGAGGGGCTGTTAGCTAATATATTAGTGAGACCTTTGATTCAAGAGAGGATAAAAGAGCCACAAATGGAGGATGAAAAGTTGGTGTTTGCTAAAAAGAAAGTGGAAAGAGGAAGAGAAACCCGCTATGTGCTTGATGAGCAAGGAGTATTATACTATGGGAAGAGACTATGTGTGCTGAATTTTCCACAGCTTAAGGCAGAAATTATGCAGGAAGCTCATTCCTTAAAGTGTTCTGTGCATCCAAGAAGCACAAAGATGTACAGAGATGTAAAACAGCTGTATTGGTGCCCGGGTATGAAGAAAGAGATTGCAGAATTTGTAGCTAAGTGTCTGAGTTGTCAGCAAATTAAAGCTGAGCACCAAGCTCCTGCTGGAAAGCTTTATTCTTTAGCTATTCTAGAGTGGAAATGAGAGCGAATAACCATGGATTTTATGGTTGGTTTGTTTGGAAACTTTTAGAATCACGATGCAATGTGGGTTATAGTGGATAGGTTGACCAAATCTGCACATTTTCTAGTGATCAAACAGGATGATTCCTTGTAGAAACTGGCTGAGAAGTATGTGGCAGAACTGGTTAGGCTACATGGAGTGCCAATTTCGATTGTTTTTTATCAAGATTCTCGTTTTACTTTGCATTTTTAGGGTAGCTTACAAAAGGATATGGGTACTAGACTCAACTTTAGTATAGCTTTTCACCCTTGACAGATGGACAGTCAGAAAGAACGATATAGACTCTAGAAGACATGATGAGAGCCTGTATTATGGAGTTTAGAGACAGCTGGGATGAACACTTGCCATTGATAGAGTTTATGTATAACAACAGTATCATTCCAACATTGGAATGGCGTCGTACGAAGCTCTGTATGGCAGAAAGTGTAGAAGTCTAGTATTTTAGGATGTCGAGGGATTGAGACAGATTGAAGGACCGAAATTGGTGCAAGAAACAGTAGAAAAGGTACAAGTGATCAAAAAGTGTATAAAGCTGCCCAGGATCGCCAGAAGAGCTACTTCGATAAGCATAGGCGGGAGATTACTCATGAGGTAGGTGAAAAAGTTTTCCTTAAAGTATCGCCTTGGAGAGGAGTTCTACGATTTGGGAGGAGCAAAAAGCTAAAGGCTCAATTTATCTGCCCTTATGAGATCGTTAAAAGGGTAGGACCTTAGCCTATCAGCTTAGGCTACCTGATGAACTGTCCCAATTACATGATGTTTTCCATGTGAGCATGTTGAGGCGGTATAGATCGAATTCGAGCCACGTTCTCATAGAACCTGAAGTGGAAATCTCGAAGGATATGACATATAAAGAGGAACCTGTTGAAATCCTAGATTGGATGGTTCGCAAGTTAAGGAACAAGGAAATCTCGATGGTAAAAGTCAAATGGAGTTTCCATTCCCTGAAAGAGGCCATGTGGGAAGTCGAAGGGCAGATGCGCAGGCGTTATCCTCACTTGTTTCCAGAATTAGGTACGACTTACATTTCAGGGACGAAAATGTTTTAAAGGGGTAGAGTTGTAACGCCCCAAAATTCCTATATAATTAAAATATAAAATAAATACCTAGAAAAATGAGGGGACATTTTTCACGTTTGTTTATAGGGAATTAATTGTGCAAAAAGTTGAGTTTAGATTAAAAATGGGAATTTATGAATTTGGGAAGAATTAGAAATTCTGAGGAATTAAACAAGGGTCAGGGTAGTGCGGGCCAATTACAAGTCCAACAGGAGCTCAAGCCCAAAAGAAACCCTAAAACCTTTTTTCCCTCTTTCCTTCCCTCCACCACTTCACGTCCTTTTAACCCCTTTTCCTCATTCCAGTCGAAAACCTCCATTCCTCCAGCTAAACACACGATTTCCTACAACTAGGGAAGTTGCAAACTTGGAGTTTGACTTGAATCAAGGTAAGAATACTCCATTTTCCTTCCATTTCCATTTCCCCTCGAAACTTTAAGTTCCAAACATCATAACTCTTTTATTTTAGCTCTTGGGTAAGTGTATTTGGGGTATATTGGAAGTGTATTTGGGGTATATTGGAAGTGTTTTAAGTGTTTAATTGGTTGGGTCCTATAATGTGTGTGATTTTGATGATTAGTTGGATGGGTTGTTAGGGTTAGAAGAGGAGAAATTGGAGTTGGATTAATTGGGATGTGTTGAAGGGTGAGAAGTAGTAAAATGAACCTAAATAAACTTGTTTAGGGGATTAATGATGGTTGGTGTACAAAGAAATTAATAGCGGTTGTGGTAGGAGTAACATTTAATGAAGAGGCTTAAAGGAAAACGGGGAAGAGAAAGGAGATTGACATAATAATGCATTCATACATGTAATTCACATTCGTACCACATAAATTGAATGAATATAAATTGATGTGAATCTATAATGTTCATAATAGGGAATGCAAATTACGGTGGGGATGGTTCATAACCGAGCCGCTAGACACTTTTGGTAAGGTAAGTAACATGAGAACAACTCGTCCCTAAATGTGTATGTTTCGAGTATGAAGTGGTTGTTGGTTGGTAATCAGTGTTTTGATTTGGTTTCATTGGATGACTGACTATGTTGCTTGATGTGATATGGATTGTTTGAATTGATTAATAGCATATGAATTAAAGCCTTCTTGATGTGCTTTATTTCTAAAATATGAATATGTTTTGATGTGCTTGTAGTAGTCTTAAATGTGACTTTGATGAAGGCATGAAATATTTAGAGTCATGTGATTAATGTTATATGATTGCATGGCATGACTTGGTTGATATGATTTTGGATTGTGGTATGGCATGAATGGATTGATGAGTGCATAATTGTACAACAGAATGTGCACATAAAATTCATGCATTGGAGCTAATAGGTGGGCAAATATAATGACTAAAAGGGCTCATAAGTGCGCAAGTGTCTATTGATACTAAAATGAATAAAGGGCTCATAAGTGAAGAAAAATGAGGGAGTGGTCTCGGTGATTTCTTTTCTTTTATAACCCTATGAATTTTGTAAACATTGTAAATTTTTGGGATATCCCCACTTGAAATACTATGTAGTTTTATTCAAAGTAATGAAAGGTGTATATTTTACATGTGTTAAACTCTTTTATTTTCAAATTGTTATTCTGAAACTTATGATTTTCCAAGTTCGAGTACCACTGGAGGAAAAATAAAAAAAATACAAAAGAAAGTGATAGTCGAATTTGGGGGTTTCTTGTTTTATTTGCAGTCTTTTATATTATCATCGATTTATTTCACTGGATCTTTGTCTTTGTATTTTTAACCATTGAAAATAATTGAACCAATCTAGTGGATTTGACCCTGCTTATCATTATCTACAAATTTTGGAACATGAATTAGTTTGGTGGATTCGACGCCCATAAAATTTTAGCGTCGTTGCCGTGGATTGGTGGCGAAATTTTTTTAAATTCTCTATTTTATTTTTGTTATTTTTCTGTTTTATGTGCTCTTTTTGTTCCACAGATGATCTCAAATTTGATCCCGAGATTGAGAAGACAGCCAAGCAACTACAAAAGGAGGCCAAACTACGTAAAACACAATACCAACCGAGAACGCATACATCGCCAAAAAAATTCATCTGCGCGAACTAGCAACCCTTCCTGTCGCTCAACAGCCACTTTGCATCACTTATCAACCACTGGCTTTGTCATTTGAGCTAAAATTTGGACTGATACACCTTCTTCCCAAGTTCCATAATGTTGAAAATGAAGACCCTAACAAACATCTGAAGGCGTTTCATATTGTCTGCTCCAGTTTCATGCCTTATGGAGTTTCTAAGGATCAAATAAAACTCTATGCTTTTCCATTTTCCTTAGTGACAGGGCTAATGAATGGCTTTATTATTTGCCATCTACTACTATTACAACCTAGATTGAAATGGCTCGTTTATTTTTGGACAAGTTCTTTTTGGCTTCGCGAGTGGCAACATTGAGAAGGGAGATTTGCAACATTTGACAAAAAGACTCAGAAACTTTATATGATTGCTGGGAATGCTTCAAGAGATTATGTGCTACTTGCCCTCAACACGGAGTTTCTGTTCAGCAACTAATACAATATTTCTATGATGGTTTACTGACTATGGAGAGGAGGATGATTGATGCCGCTTCAAATGGAGCACTCTTGAATAAAACTCTACAGGAAGCCAGAGACCTAATATTTGCTATGACCGTTAACTCTCAACAGTTTAGAGGTAAGAATAAAAATCATAATCGTGGTGTCCATGAGGTTGGTACTTCTTGCATAAAAAGTAAATTGGATAATCTGGAAACTTTGATGGAGAAAGTGATATCTGTTAATTCTATGAGTGCTGATAAAGGGCCAAAAACCCTTTTCTGTGGTGTCTGTTGTGACCAGGGACATTCAAAAGACGCTTGCCCCCTCTTTCCAAGATGATGATTGATGGGCCTAAGTGAATCACATGAAAAATTTTAATGGGCAACAAACTCAAAGATAGTTTGATCCCTTTTCCAATACTTACAACGAAGGTTGGGCATACCTTTCTAATCTAAGGTATGGGAATGGACAACAAAGGTATAATTTCCATCAGAGAGATCAGAACTACAAAGAGCACAGTCAACCAATAATAATTCCTCTCTAGAAGACTTGGTAAAGACATTAGTGACTACCATTCAGGATATCAAACAAGCCAATCAACAATTCCAACAAGAAATGAAGGATGAGATGAAAATCTTGCAAGATTAGGTAACTAAGCTCGCTTCTACAGTGAATTAGATAGAGAAAAGAGGTAAGTTACCATCTTGACCTACTGTATATACGAGAGGAGATGTCAATGTGATTACCTTGCAAAGCGAAAAGGAATTTTTTCCAGTCCAGAAATAGGGGTAGTTTGAAAAGGCCTCACTAAGAGGGCTAAAATCAGACCTGGTACTGAAAAAGAGAAAGAAATAGATGCACGAATTAAGATGACACCCTATAATAAAAAAATTTCCTTTTCCTTACAGGTAGACTAAGAAAAAGGACAAGGCCAATGATAAAGAAATATTGAGGGTGTTCGAAAAGATGGAGATCAACATTCCTTTGTTGACTGCCATCAAATTGATACCTAGGTATACTCATTTTTTAAAAGAATTATGCACTAAAAGAACTAAATTGCAAGATTTGAGAGGATACCCACAGGTGAGACATTTTTTGCAGTCTTGTGGAAAAAGCTTTTAGTAAAGAAAAAGATATGTTTTTCTTTTCCTATAAAATTAGAAGCAAAAATATTCAGAAGGCAATGTACGATCTTGGTGCGTCAATTAATGTATTGCCTTTATCTATTTATACTTCTTTGAACATTGGACCACTAAAAGAGAGCGGTGTAGTTATAACCCTTGCTGACAGGTCGAATGTATACCTGGAGGGGGTTCTCATAGACGTTCTGGTAGAGGTGAATGACCTAGTTTTTTTGACTGACTTCTATGTTCTTGATATGCAAGATAACAATAATCCAAATTCTAGGATGTTATTATTAGGAAGACCATTTTTGAAAACAACTAGAACTAAGATTTATGTTCATCATGGCACCATGTCCATGGAGTTTGATGATGAAACCATTAAGTTCAACATCAGGATACATCAGGAATATTCTAAAGTTTGTTTCGATGATCCTTTATAGGTTGCTTTATTTCAGAGTCTATTTCAAAACACACTTCAGAATCTTGAAAGCAAATGGGCACTGCCATAGGAGTTGCACCAATACGTGTTCGATTTGAGCAAGTCACATAGAACACCAATTGTGCCTCAACAAGTGAAGTTATAGCCAACCAGAAATTGATTGAGACCTTCTGTCATTGAGCCGTCTATCCTTAAGTTAAAAACTCTTCCAGACCACTTGAAGTACACCTTTTTAGTTGCAAATAAGACATCTCCAATTATTATTTCTAATAAACTGAGCAATATAAAAGAGGAGAGGCTTGTCAAAGATCTAAAGGAATACAAGGAGGTAATTGGATGGACCATTACTGAAATTAAAGTTTTGAGTCCTTCTATTTGCATACATAAAATTTATTTGGAAGACAATTGTAAATCATGAAGGCAGCCAAAGCATTGATTAAATCTGCCAATGATGGAAGTCATCAGGAAGGAAGTTCTAAAACTTTTAGATGTTGTAGTGATCTATGTTATATCCGACAGTCCATGGGTGAGTTTGACTCAAGTAGTTCCAAAGAAGACATGAATTACTGTGGTGAAAACCAAGATGGAGAGCTAATTCCTATGAGAGTACAGAATGGATGGAGGGTTTGCATTGAATATCGAAGACTCAATGCAACAACAAGGAAAGATCATTTTCCTTTACCATTTGTTGATCAGATGTTGGAGCAGTTAGTCAATCGATCATATTATTATTGCATGGATGGATATTCGGGATTCCATCAGATACCAATCGCACCAGAGGGCTAAGAGAAAAAGACCTTTACTTGCCCTTTCGGTATGTTCTCTTACAAATGAATGTCATTTAGTCTCTATAATGCACCTGCCACCTTTCAACGATGTATGGGAAGCATTTTCTTAGATTATGTTGAGCATATCATTGAGGTTTTTATGGATGATTTTACCGTCTATGGTGATTTCTTTTCTTCTTGTCTTGAAAATTTGAGAAAAATATTACAGAGATGCATTGAGGTTAACCTTGTTTTAAATTAGGAAAAATTCCATTTCATGGTAGAAAAAGGTATAATGTTAGGCCATGTAGTTTCTATAGATGGCATCAAAGTTGATAGAGCAAAGATTGATGTAATTCAAACTTTGCCATATCCTACCAACATTAAAGAGGTGCGGTGTATTCTTTTCTTGGACACGCTAGTTTTTACGTTCATTAAAGATTTCTCTAAAATTGCAAACCTGTTAAGTCATTTACTGTAGAAAGATGTGGAATTTAATTTTGATGATGCATGTTGTACTAATTTTGATTTGTTGAAGCATAAGTTAATTATAACACCTATTTTACAAGCACCAAATTAGGATCAGCCATTTGAAATTATGTGTGATGTTAGTAATTTTGCTATTGGTGCCGTTCTAGGACAAAAAAAATAGAACTCATCATGAAATTTGTTATGCTTTTCAAAAATTTGATCATACACAAATAAATTATTCTATGATTGAAAAAGAATTGCTTGCTATGGTTTTCACTTTTGAGAAATTTAGATCTTATTGTTGGGAACTAAGGTAACTGTATTTTCTGATCATTCTACATTAAAATATTTAATGTGAAAGAAAGATGCTAAACCTCGTTTACTCTGGTGGATCTTACAATTGCAAGAAGCTGACATTGATATTAGGGACAAGGAAGGTTCAGAAAATGCAGCGGCGGACCAACTTAGCAGATTGCCCCACATTACAGAAGACGAAAAAAGGGTAACATCGCGTTTTTGGATGAAAACCTGTACCAGGTCGGTTTGAAAAGGCCTCAACGAGACCCATGGTTTACCGACCTTGTGAATTTCTTGGTTTTCGGACAGTTTTTGGAAAATTGCAGTTGTGCATAGAGAGAAATTTTGGAGTGATGCAAACACTACGTTTAGGCAATCCGTTTCTTTGGAAATTTTGTGCCAATCAGATTATACGCAGGTGTATGCCTAAAACTAAAATTGCTTCTATTCTTAACTTCTGTCATTCTGCAGCTTGTGGTGGACATTATGGACCTCAGAGGAAGAAAAGAAAATGCTCGAATTAGGTTTCTATTGGCCTAACATTTTTAGAGACTCTTATCTATTTTGTAAATCATGCAAAAGATGCCAAAATTCAGGTAACGTTAGTCAAAGGAATGAGATGCCTCTCACGCTTATCTTGGTATGTGAAATATTTAATGTATGGGGCATCGATTTCATGGGACCATTTTCTCCCTCTTTTGGTTTTTAGTGCAGTATCTTGGCTGTGGATTATGTGTAACGCCCCAAAAATACCATGGTATAAATTCGAGGAAGTCGCGGAAAAATACTCACAACTGGTCGAGAACGAGATGGAGAACGGTTGAGAAAACCGTTCCCCAAACCGTTTTAACATATATGTTGGACAGTGAGATCGAACGGGATGGAGAACGGGATTGGTCAAACCGTTCCCCAAACCGTTATATCTGGAAAGCTGCCCAGAACGTGCAAACGGGATGGCGAACAGTTTGTTCTCCAAACTGTTCACATCGCACAGCAGTTTAAATTGAGAACGCGCCGGACAGAATCGGGGAGAGAGCAAGAAATAGGGTTTTCGACCAAACACCTACAAAACCGACCCTAAACCTCTCCACACTCAAAACCCTCAATCCAAACACATTTCCACCCTAGAAACTACCAATAATCCATCTATCTTCATCGATTCTCCTTCTCCTCAACTCAAATCCCTGTACATTTCCAAAATTAAGGAAGAACGAGGTAAGTTCCTTGACAACCTGATTTGGGTGGGTGAAATTAGGCACATTGTATATGGTTATGTTGGGTTTTTGCTCTAGAATGAGATTCTATAAACCGATTAGCTCGAAACCTTGGTTTTGTTAAGATTCAAGAGATTAGGGTTTTGAGGGTTTTTGGGGAAATTGTGTAGGAATCTGTTTTAGGGTTAAATAACCCATATTTGGTGTTAAATGGTTGAAAACCTGATTGTGTTTATGTAGGGAATGATATTCGGAACCCGACTCGGGAATCGGGCGACGGGTTGAGCGTCGGAGCCCGAGGTAAGTGCTTATTGCCACTTACTTGCTACGTTCTTGATTTGTTAATGTTGTTTTTGAATTGGATGATGCACTTAATGTGGAATAAACTGAGATTAGGCTTGATAAGTGTTAAATTGCATGCTAAGTGAGGAAAATGCTTACTAATGAGAGTGGTTTGACTTGTATGGTCGCTTGGTGAAGATTGTTAACGATTGTATGACTATGTTGTTGCGAAATGGGTTCTTAGGAACCAAATATGTGGACAATTATGGTTACTTGTTATGTGTTATATGTATGGCATGGATAATGTAAAATGTGGTTCGTATGTATGGGTGAATGGTTGATAAAATGCCTCGTATGGTCTAATTGATTGTTTGATGACTATGGTGTCATATGTTTGGTTTGTATGCGAATATGGCCTAAGGGCATATTGTGAATTGATGAATGTAATGAATTGTGTGTGAGCATCCATATGCACGTTATGATTGTTCCTTGTTGGTTACGATGAATTATGTGTGAGATTTGAAAGTATGTTTTGGTTTTGTCGGGGTTGGCTATATTGAGCATGTTGGCTCATGTTGTGATACAAATGAATTGTGGAACATTCATACGCATGTGGTTATGGAAAATTCAGATGAAATGCATGGAGTTGCATTCATACATATTATGATTTTGTTGGCATGAGTACATTGTATGTTCATGCATTGTGATGGAAAAGAGCTTATGGCTCAGTTGAAAAAAAAAGGGCCGGGTGGCCAAAGAGTATAGAACAAGGGCCGGGTGGCCAATGCGCAATGAGAGTACAAAAACAAGGGCCGCGTGGCCAAAGCACTAAATGACAGTGGACTCTCTCTATTCATTCACTTCATTATGATTATGATACAAACATGACTTGTGTTGGTACGAGATGGACTCTAGTTGAGTTATATGTTTATGTGGATGATGTTTGATTGAATTAAGTGAATGTGTATGTGGACATGGTTATGGATGAATGTATGAAATGATGAGGAATGAATATTGGGAGCATATGATTATGGTCTTGACCTTAGGGACTATGTTGATCCTATGTTGAATGATTGTTAATATTGTTGTGTTACATGATATGTAATATGATGGCTATGATATGAATGAATTAAGTGGATGGATACAATCCTGTGTGGTTACATGACAATAGTATGAGTTGTATGGATGGTTACCCTTGTATAATCATGTCTCGCTGTGAATTATACTCAATGACTTGCGATTAAATGAGAATGTGTATATTGATTCATGCGAAAATGTAAATGTGGTGAGTTTTGATGTTTGTTTCTTGGAGTGATGGTAAATGTTAGTTGATGCTAAAAATGAGGTTGTTGTATGTACGTGTATTGACTTGCAAGATTTATGGGATTGTGAAGTGTATAATATTATGAGAGTGGGATTGTGTTATAATAATTGAATGTGAGATGCTATAATGGGAATTGTGTTATTGTTAGGAATATGATAAGTACCTAAATGGTTAAATGTATAAGTGTGAATGATTTTAGTGGTATATTATTTAATTGAGATGAGATTTGGAAAGAAGAGTGTAAAGAGTTGAGCTTAAGAACTTAAAAAGGGTTAGGATGATATGGAATTAAGAAAGAAAACAAGAAGTTTAAATCGATGTTGTAAATGTATGCTCGAGCTTAACTGAGGTTATTAATCTAAGTGAAGGTCGAATGGTTGAAATGGTTGAATGATCAAGTGCAAGAGTGCTGAGATTTTGCATGCAGGGGACCCCAAACGGATTGGGAAAAGGGTTGGTAAACCGTTTCCCAAACTGTTTCCACATGACTTGTCATTCCAGGGGGCCTGAACGGGTTGAGGAACGGTTTGGCCAGAACCGTTCCCCAAATCGTTTCACTTCGTGTACAATCCAGAACGTTCCAAACGATTGGCAAAACTGTTCCCCAAACCGTTTGGATGGTATCGACTGGACAGGAAGGTCAGACGGTTTGGCGAACGGGTTCTCAAACCGTTTCCCAAACCATTCGACGCTATAAGAACTGAATTATTGTTGGTTGATGAATTCCATTCCATACTTAATGAATCCTAATGATTGAAAATGTTGTTCTTAGCGGCTAAGCACATAAATGGGATGAATTAACAGTTGAATTGAACTGTGAACTTAAATGTATGGTGTTTATGAACGATTGTTGTGGAATGGCTTTAGGGCGCCATTGTTGTTTGAGGGGGAATAAGGTCGGGATGGCCGAAGTCTCCCCTGCACCCCAGCATGTAGAGACGTTAAGGGATGCCTTACTGAGTATATAAAATATACTCACCTATCATTGCTGGATTATGTACAGATCAACAGGTACCAGAGACGGGACGACGTGATCGGCAAGGCTAGCGGTGCGATACTGAAGGTCGAGCTCCTAGGGTTTTGGTAGTATGGATTTAAGTGCATGAATACTTTATCTTGATGAAAATTGTGCAATAGCATGTAATCTGTTTTCTTGCTTCCTCATTGTTTAAATTACAAATGGGTTTTTATTTACTTACCATTATTAATGTTTTCCCAGCTTCTGCATTACGAAAGACATTCTGTAATCAATACTCTGATTTATATTATATAACTTATGTTTTAAAAAAAATGGTGCAAAATTCCTATTTATTCGAAAATGGATTTAAGTAAATTTTGGCGTCACATTATGTGTCAAAGTGGCTTGAGGCAAGGGCCAGCAGTACTAGCAATGGCAATGTTGTTACAAAATTTATCAAATCTAACATCACTGTTAGATTCGGTACACTAAAGGCAATCATTAGTGACATGAATGAACTTCTACAACCGGATAATAGGGTCACTTTTCAAGAAATATGGAGTCACACATCGGACCTCTACGACATACCACCCACACACCAACGGTCAAACCGAAGTTTCCAATAGAGAGATTAAATGCATACTGGAGCGAACAATCAATTTGAACATAAAAGATTGGAAAATGAAGCTTAATGATGCCCTTTGGTCCTACAGCACAGTGTTCAAATATTCGTTAGGTATGTCTCCTTACTGTATGGTTTATGGAAAATCCTATAGTTTTCCTGTAGATATTGAACATAAAGCATACTGGATGATAAAGTAATACAACACCGACATGGATGTCTGCGGTCAACAAAGAAAATTGTAATTGCAAGAGCTCGAAGAGATAAGAAACAACACCTATTTGAATGCCATAATTCAGAAAGTGAGAACCAAAGCTCTATATGATCGAAGAATTGTTTGCAAACAATTTTTAGTTGATCAAAAGGTTTTACTCTTCAACTCTGCTCTCAAAATTCACATAGTAAAATTGAAGTCCAAATGGGTAGGTCCTTTTGTTGTTGTGAAGATTTATGATCATGGTGCTATTGACATTCAAAATTTAGATAAGGTAAAATCTTCAAGGTAAATGGACAAAGTTTGAAACCTTACTATGAGGGGTTTGAGTCATACACTGTTGAAATGATATCCCTCAGTGTTCCAAATGATTTTCCATAATGCACGATAACCCGTCTAGCTATAGAGACATTAAAAGAAGCGCTTCTTGAGAGGCAACCCAAGTTTATTTGAGTTTGCATTTTCTTTAAGTTGTTGCATTTTCAGTTAATTTTTGTTTGCATTCTGAATTATCTTTGTCGAGTTTTGTTGATTTACAGACTTGTCTTGAAACTAAATGTGGGTAGAGTTTTCATAATTTCACTATGTTACTCTAGTGAAAAGGTTGGAACTTTTGATGAAGGCAAATAAGTGGAGAAACGACAGCCTACGTGAGGTGGATGGAAGACTAAGTGTGGCGTGTCGACAATGCGTAGTCCACACCCACCACACGTACTTTTGAAATCACGCGTATACAGTGTTCCTTCTTCCTTCCCAAATTTTCAAATCCCTAAACCCCCATTTGTGCAAAAGAACCTTCATTCCCCCCACAAAAACACCTCTAAGCAGCGACATTGCCCCGAAAATGCCTCCAAGACGTAGGTCTACACATAACTCACAAAACCCAACTCAATCCACTACCTTAGTTGTCTTCACACCTCCAAGTTCACCTCCTCAAGCTTCCAACCATGGTTGACACCACCAAACTGCTGCTCCACCAGGTCCAACCACTGCCGTGAGTTAACCCCACCATCCGTAGGGGTACTGGTCAACTCTACTGATACCGAGGACGTTACTCCAATCATCTCCTCGTCGAAACAAACCGAACACCAAATGTGCCAGTCAATCCCGGATTTAGAGAAGAGGATGACCCTAAACCATAATAGAGGACCCAAAGGCGCTACCTATAACCGCACTCATCACGCCTTGAACGTCGAAATCCAACTACTGTGGTGATTGGAGCCGACTATTAAAACGTCCTAACTTTATTAACATAATATCCAATAATTAAAGACAATAAAACTATAATAAGAAATAATATACATATACATCATCATAATGTACACTAACTTATTGCATATAACATTGTCAATACATATACAACATGCAAATACATATTCAAATATGTGACAAAAACCTGATCCAGAGAGAAGATACAGCTGCACACCTCACTTCTTTTCTTTCGATTCCAAAAACAAAACTGCAGTTGCATGAGTTGCGAGCTCAGTGAGTAATCATCTATATTTATCTTATCTTTTAAATCTATCTTGTTTCTTTGATTCATCCCTTATGTTTATATATGTAAGGATATGTATATTTTATTAATTGTATGTTTATTTGTCTTCTTTTCTCATTATCTTGTGAACCATATGAACGTGTGAACTAGTGAGCATGTGAACTGTACTATACTTCCGTCTCCATTATACTATACTTTACTAACTATACTATTATACTTCCGCCTCTGTTATTCTTCCATTTCCATTATACTTTCGTCTCCATTTATCACCATCACCTAACACCACCACTAATTATATCACCACCTCAATCACAAATATGCATTTACAATAATGATACTAGTGAATGTGTTTCTGTGCATGTGATCAATATATGTTCATATATTAATTCATATGACTATGGAATCATTTGTCTGTATTAATTCCTATACTCAATTAATCGTATTTATGGAAATACGATTATCTATAAATTTGATGAAGTCATGAAAGGTCAGGATTTCTCTTAGCATATTTATCATTCATACATTTGTAAATTATTTTCAGGGATATCACCTAAAATCTATGAACAACATATCACAATATTAAGCAACGTAATGATAAAATTATATTTAAATGTGAGTATAGATTACTCACCCGTAGATCCGTGTAATCGTACAAATATCGCCTAAATAACAAGCCCAACTTTCTCGTAGTACCTCCTTATTTTTCCCAGACTATCGTTGCTATCTCTTTCTCTTAATTTTCCTGCCTAACCCTATTTCTTTCCTCCCTCCATGCCTTTGTTCTTTCCCCGGTTCTCCTTTTATAGACCTCGCTTGGATCCTCGTCATGCTTCAATTGAAGCCTCATCATTTCTTCATTCTTCCAAATCATCCCACCACTTGCTTCAATATATGAAACCTCTTATTTTGCTGCCACTAAGTTACAACGCGTGGTCACCAAGAGGTACGCGTGCTCGCCTTCACCACGTGTTTGTTCGCTTCAAGTACGCGTGCTCAACTACAAACTACGCGTTGTACACCTTAACTACATGTACTCGGCTCCATCTTGCGTGTAAATTCACCAAACTACACGTTGTCAACATTGTTTACACGTGGTTAATGCCACAACGTGATCTTTATGCTTACAACGTGTTCTTTTCTATTTTTCGAGCTCAGTTTTTCCGTCCGTGCATTCTCATGACAACCCTTAATCAACTCACTTTCATTCTTTAACTTTTATCTTTCTTAGTCTTTTTAATTATTTCTTAATTCAAATACTTAAAGATGATAACTATGTGTTTAAAGATGAGGATGTTACAATTCTTCCCCCTTAAAGAATTTCGTCCGCAAAATTCGTTAGAAATTCGGTAACACCTTAAGCTTTATCATTAACGTATAGTCTTTCAGTTCTTTATGTAATATATTTTCATATTTTACTAACATACGTCATGTGGTAAAAATCATTACTTATAAATATTTTAACTGTTAATCTTTAAGAATTAAAAATTAAATTCTGACTATTTGAATTAAAAGAGTAAGAACTCTCTAATTATTTAGTCAATATTTTAAGGATTTTCTTTATATACTTATATGATAACTTTATATAATAAGAAACTCTAGTTAATATAAATTTATAAAAATCGATAAAACATACCAGGAATATGATCTAATTCCTCTTTAAGGTTAAGATCTAGATACTCCTTTTCCTTTATCAAGAGCGGATGTTGTTCCTCGACCTTTGCATCTACTGGCACCGCTGATGGACATAGGAGCTCTGCCTTGTACTGTAGATTGAGATTGGGACATTGTTCCTGCTCCCATCATTTCTCGTCTATGTTCCCTCGTTGGACAATCGACCAAATAATGTCCCAACTGACCACAATAATAGCAACCCTCTGTCAAGGCTATACACTCCCCAGAATGTCGTCTATGGAAAATCTGACAAATGGATCTAGTATAACCTAAAGGAGACATGGAACTACTCTGTCCGCCTCTCTGATAATCTCTCCCTCGTTCATATGACATCTGGGTTGAAGGCATAGAGGTAGGAGTATCTCCTGTTCTCTTTTCTGGTTTACCAACCTCAACTGCATAACCCCATTTTTGTTTCCCCTTCTTATCGCTATCCTCTTCATCCTTCTATAGAAGTTCTTCTGCTATTAATGAAGCATCTCTCAACATTGTGAAATCCTTGGTTTTGCTCTTGGGAATTTATTTTCTAATATCCTTTCTGAGACCATCTTCAAACTCTCTACACTTATCTTTTTCTGTAAGAATAAGTCCCCAAGAATAATGCGATAACTGCGTAAATTTTAGATATACTCAAATATTGTCATTTTCCCTTGTTTCAAAAATAGAAATTCTTTCCGTTTTTCATCTAGGAATACTTCAGACATGTACTTCCTACGAAATTCTTTAAGGAAATCTTACCAGGTCAGAACTGGTGGTTTATTTGTTGAGTGAGGAACGGTTTTCCACTAGTTGTATGCATCTTTTTGAAGTAGAGATACTGCAAATTGAATTCTATCTATCGAGGTTACTTGCATCATCTCAAAAACTCGATCCAATCTCTCTAGCGAATCCTCAACTACAGTGGGATCAACTGTTCCTTTAAACTCAGTACCCCCAACTTCTTGATTTCTTTCAAATTCTTTGCTCTTGTTTGGTATGTGTTCTCTGGTGGTTCTCTCTGTTGGGGTTGAGGTTGATATGTTGGCTGTTGATATGTCGACTGCTAAAAATATTGTCCATATGGATTGTAGTATGGAGGTTGGGCTTGATAATAAAATTGAGGAAAGTCAGGGTTATATGGTTCGTCAGCTTCTGAGGGCACATTAGACATTTGATCGGAAGGATACTGATGTGTTGGTTACCCTCTCTCTGGTTGCTGCCTTTGTCTTGACTTATCTATATAGGATAAAAGATAAAAATACTTTAGTCGAGAATTTTATCACATAGAACACATAATTAACAATCTAGGGATCATATCCCTACTTTGATACCAAATTAAAATGTCCTAACTTTATTAACATAATATCCAATAATTAAAGACAATAATACTATAATGAGAAATAATATACATATACATCAACATAATGAACACAAACTTATTACATATAACATTGTCAATACATATATAGCATGTAATTACATATTCAAATATGTGACAAAAACCTGATCCAGAGAGAAGATACGGCTGCACACCTCAGTTCTTTTCTTTTGATTCCTGAAACAAAACTGCAATTGCATGAGTTACAGGCTCAATGAGTAATCATCAATATTTATCTTATATTTTAAATCTATCTTGTTTCCTTTATTCATCCCTTATGTTTATATACGTAAGGATACATATATATTATTATTTGTATGTTTCTCTATATTCTTTACTCATTATCTTGTGAACCAAATGAACGTGTGAACGTGTGAACGTGTGAACTAGTGAGCGTGTGAACTGTACTATACTTCCGTCTCCATTTATCACTGTCGCCTAACACCACCACTAATTATATCACCACCTCAATCACAAATATGCATTTACTATAATGATACTAGTGAATGTGTTTTGTATGCATGTGATCAATATATGTTCATATATTAATTCATATGACTATAGAATCATATGTCTGTATTAATTCTTATGCTCAATTAATCTTATTTATGGAAATACGATTATCTATAAATTCGACGAAGTCATGAAAGGTCAGGACTTCTCTTAGCATATTTATCATTCATACATTCGTAAATTATTTTCAGGGATATCACCTAAAATCTACGAATGACATATCACAATATTAAGCAATGTAACGAT
>CANYCX010111883.1:0-16791 GCA_948193385.1 Breynia disticha f. nivosa
CGAAGGTTTTCCTCCGCATACAGCATAATAACTATAAGTATGTGCTTACTGAGTATTCTTTATACTCACCTTTATTTTACTGTGTATATGTGTTTAGAGCGACAGTAGCTGATGAGGGGACATTCTTTTGGCGGAGCTCGAGCGTGTGATACTTGACGGATAGGTCGACTCCTAGTGGTTTTGAATACACTACACTTTTTGCATTTTGTATATCCATATACATGATAGTATAGGCTTGGTACTTGTATTGTTTTAAACCGAAAACCATAGCTTCCGCATATTTGAGATGATTTGTATTTTGGGCCGGTTTAAATGGGATGCATGTCTGCCATTCTTTCTATATATATATATATATATATATATATATATATTCTATCGATTTCAATTATGTTGTTATTTTAAAAAGGAAAAAAATGGGTGCAAAAATCAGAATTTAATGAAAAACGAACTTTACAAAAATGGGGTTCACAATTTAACCAGTAAATAATCTTCAATACATTATCCAAGTATTAGGTCTATTGTTGTTTCTCTTTTCCCTTTCAGTAAGTTCTGTTTTACACTGTTTAGTTTACGGGAACGGGCTGGAGAACGGTTGGATCAACCCGTTCTTCAGGCCATTCTATCTTTTTTTCCAGGTCAGTAAGACCAAATGGTTTGGGGAACAGTTTTGGCCAAACTGTTTCCCAACCTTTTGTGACTTTCTGTCCAGGTGAGTAAGACCAAACGGTTTTAGGCAACTGTTTCCCCACCCGTTCTGACTTTCTGTCCAGGTCAGTAAGACCAAACAGTTTGGGGAACGATTTTGGACAAACTGTTTCTCAACCTGTTCTGACTCTTTGGAATCCCCCTAAGAACAAAATGGCTTGGGGAATAGTTGGGTGAGCCCGTTTTGACCTGCTATTTCCAAAAAACTATAGCATTTAACATATAACACTTCCTTAACACCTTTTAACAAAGATGCCTCAAACATGTATCAATATCACTCAAACAACATCCAACATTCGTCATTTCCACCCTAATTCGTTGATCAACAAAACCCATATACTCACATATACAAGGTTAATAATCATATTCTTTACATAATTCACAAGGTTCCAAACCTTAGCAATCTCATTTAAAATACCAATTCTACACACAACATTTCAACACATTTCAAACCTTAATATTAACATAATGTAACTACCTGGAAATTCATAGAATTAATCTATTTGGAAAATAAATTAAAACAGAATCGAATCATAAAGAAATTAGAAAAGTGCAGAAAACAGAAGATGAGCACGGGCACGAGCACGACCGTGCTGATGGGCATGCTCATCATTCCAAAAATTATTTAGCATGTTTTTGTGTTCGAGCAAAATGGAACTCATGCTGAAAAAAGCACAGCACGACCACGAGCACGACCCGTGACATAGGTCGTGTCGACTGGGCTATTTTAATACAGAATTGCCGAAGAACACTATTAAATTGAATATCAAAGAAAAAATCGAAAGAAAGTAGAAGAAAACCTTAAAAAACTCTGCAGTATGTGTTTGAGCAAGGAGAAACTCAATTTCTTGCAATCTTGAAGCTAATTTCACTAAGGTAAGCTTATGAACTTGAGTTTGAATGATAGTATGAGTTTTCTTGTTGCTGGAAAATTCTGAATTGATGAAAGGAAACTGAGATAGCTGTTGAATGATGGTATTTAATTGAGTTTGAGTTAGTTAAACTCATATTGATTGTTTAAAATGCTTTAAGTGAGATTAGAACAAGATTATGAGATTTTGGTGGTTTTGGAAGTCACTGAGGAAATTTGAGAATTTATTTCTAAGGCTATAAATTGAGTTTTATAGTCATGAAATGAGTTAATAACAGCCTTTATGTGATGATTTTGTATAGAAGGAACTATACGGACTTTGGTTCGGAGTTAAGCCATGAATACGATTTCGCGTATTTGTCGAGGTAAGTGTTGTTTACACTTACCATTTTATGTCTTGCATCTATATGGTTAATTCATACTTAGAAATGATGCAAATAAGTTAAGATGGTAGCAAAATTGTGACTTAAATGACTTATGTGTTATGATTACCATGTGTATTAGCTTTGATGCTAATAATGATATGAAGTATGCTATGTGCTATATGACTTGTGGTATATGCCTTTGATTGTTCATATTGTTATGTGCATTTGAACTAAGGCATGAATTGAAATTGATAGCTATTGCCTATGTTGTTCCTGTGAGAGATGTTATGAGCTATGTGCTATATGATATGATTATGATCTTGCTTTGATGTTCATAATTGTTGTGTGCTATGAACTTGAAAAGAAATATGAAAGCATGAGATGGATTGCTTTGATAAGTATGTTATCATTTGAGTTATGATTATACATATGATTTATTTGAGATTGATTTTCTGAATGCATATGAGACATTCATGTATTGCATAAGCATTGTATGACACAAGTTGTGTGCTATTTAAATAAGCTATGTGCTATCCTTACGAGCTGTGTTCGACCTTTATGAGCTGTGTGCTCTCTTATTACAAGCTATGTGCTATCCTAAGCTATGTGCTAAGGATGATTTCGAGGAAAAAGATGAAAACTCGGGGCATATTGTATATGATTTGCATTGGCATCGCATTTTCATTCATTAATGCATCCATATATGCATTCACTTGTTATAGTTGATAACATGGAAAATGAGATGATCAGTTAATGATGAGTATTGTTGTGTAAATGATGTGAGTGTTGTTGATTTTGAAAGCATAAATGTGATATGTGATATGATCTTTGTTGGTAACCATGTTGGCTTGATATTGTGCTATGTCAAAGAGGAATTGTTGTGTTTTATTGTAGATATGGTATAGGCAATGCCTTGGTTAGGTAATAACCTTAAGGAAATATTGCTATGTGTTGATTGCCTTAAAATTAGATCTGAAATATGCATTTCTGAGAGTCAGAACGACCCCCGTGCTGGTCATTATTTTTTGGGCACCACGAACCGTGCCTAAGATATTCTGGAAATGATGATGATCACGACACTGTTCTCAACACGGCACGGCTGTGCCTCTTGAGAAAATACACTGAACAGAAATTAAACAGGGATTCAAGTACAAAATTGTGTAGTAATTAATAGAGATGTTTACCCTATTGCATAAAGTACTTAAATCGTAATAAAAAAAAGATTACTTATGCATTAACTACTTTGGTAAGTGTGTAAAAGCACTTACTGAGTATGAGAATACTCATCTGTGTGTGTGATTGTTTGTGATATTGTGCAGATCGTAGATAGCTACTATTGACTCGAAGACTCGTGGTGGATTGAGAGCAGCGATATGAGTTCAAAGGTCTTGGCTCCAAATTTTGTGTTTTGAGATTTTGATCTTGTACATATTTGTTTGTATATACATGCATTTCAGTTTGAACTTAATTTCAAACTAACTACAACTTCCGCGTATTTCTATTTTGATGTTTGTGAAAGATTTGGGCAAAGTTTTATAAAATTCATGTATTTATAATTTCTCTCTCCTTCATATTTAAGTGATTATTATATTATTTATGAAAAGTAGTAATTATCCAAAAATAAAGGGTTTTAAAAATGAGTCTCACACATAAGCATCCATTATAGTTCCAACATAAACATAATACTCATTCCATACACATGAGAATTGTAAAAGTAAGAATGAATGCACTATGAAATGCTAATGCATTCTCATACAATATGCATGCCCCGGGGTCTTCCATTTTTCCTCGAGCCCAGCCCAGCATCGAGCTCTCGCCCAGAATATCCTCAGCCCAGCCAGCATCAAGCTCTTGCTCGAAATATACCTCAAGCCTAACCCGACATCAAGCTCTCATTTGGAATATCCTCAGACACAGTCTGGCATTGAGCTCTCGCTCGAAATCTCACAGCCACGTGTCACACAATAATGCTCAATGCAACACATGAATCATGGTATTCATTATGGTCATTAACATCAATACAAAATCATGCCACATGTATTACAATCCATAACCACAATCATTTTAACAAGAAATTCTTCCACAATTTCAAACTAAATCATAGTAGCACATTTTCATCAAATTTCCTCATTCATCATTAACCAATTCCAAAAGCATAAACTCATACATTTATACTTGCATTCACATCATTCTTAATTCATTAATCACATAATCATGGCAAGCATATAGCATCACAGACAACCTCTCACTAAGCCACATGTCACATACACACTCACACAACTCATAAGAGCATGTCACATCAACTCCACATAAATTTTACAAAATCAACCAATATCATCAAAGTCCATTACGACTCATATGCTACTACCATTTCAACAAATGTGCAATTATCATGTATTTTAGCCATACAAATGCAATACATACAATGGTAAGTGTAAATTGCACTTACCTCGAAATCCTGCGAAGTCGGCTGTCGGCTCAACTCCAGTCTAGATCTCGCAACTCACTTTCTATAAAATCATTATCATAAATATATGTAAATAAACTATTTTACATATCGATTAAGTCATTTAGGACTTTAATTAGGTAAACCCCTAATTATTCTCTTAACCACAAACCTTAATTCCTACATTATTGTATATTTTTCGAGTTAACTCTCAAAACACACCCACATTGCTCACATCATACTCAATAAACACAAACACCACCAAATCTCTTAATCTCATTCTTATTAAACATAAATCCCCAACTCACAATCTCTTATCGAAACCCACAATACAAGCTACATATAAATCCCTTTAGAATCCTTTACCAAAACCCCCATAATCTCCACTTAAAAACCCATAAATCTTACTTAGGTTAGGGGTTTACCTCGCTTCAAATGCTGCAAAACTCGAGGTTTCACCTAGCTCGTTATTTCCTTTAAGAAAGTATGAAGATCCAAGGGTGAGGACAAGGTTTAATGTTTAGAAAAGGTCTAAGGAGTGTTTCTTTAGGGTTTGGAAGTGTTTTTTGTCGGCTAGGGTTGTAAATGGTTCTTTTCTCTCTCTCTCCCCCTTCTCCAATACGCTTCTAATTCGAATTCCTGCCAGGTCAAAATGGATTGGCAAACGATTTACCCAAACTGTTTGCCAAACTATTTGCCCCTATGTGGCACAAAAATCAAAGTTTCCAACTGTGTTGGGAATTGTTTGGGGAACGGTATGCCCTAGCCATTTCCTAAGTTATTCTCACCTACTGTTTGCATAGTTTTTACGCTAAATTTCTATTGTATTTTTCGGGGCGTTACAGGAGGTACAAAAGGTCAAAATAATCCTCCACGCCTACCATAAGGCTTTAGGGCAAGAAGCTAATTTTTCCAAATTGGCAATTGCGTTTAACGAGATTATGAAGGAGGATCTGTGATCAATAATTAAATCTATGCTGAAAGTTAAGGATCTAAAGGAGCCATGCAAGTACCTAGGAATGTCGATAATGGTAGAGAGGAAAAGAAAGGCAGTATTTGATTTTATCAAAGAAAAACTGAAGGCCAAAATTTGAACATGGAATGGGAGGAAGTTATCAAAGGACAAAAAAGATATCCTATTGAAAACAGTTCCTCAGGCATTACCAATATACACAATGAGTAGTATTTGCTAACATATGGCACTTGTGATGAAATTTATTACCTCATGAATGCGTATTGGTGGGGAGGAAGTAGTGGAAGAGGGGGTGAAAAATGGATGAAATGGGAAAGGATGTGTATAAATAAAGATGGAAGGGGATGGGATTTTAAGACCTGAAAGATTTTAACAAGGCTTTGTTGGCTAAACAAGGACGGAGGTTACTTAGCAATCCTTCGCTTTTGATGGCTAGAGTTTATTTCCTAGTTTCAACTTTCTTGAATTCTAAACTAATGGACTCAGCCCAGTGCCATTTGGAGGAGCATTTGGATTGGTAGCAAAGTGATTCAGAAGGAGTCACATCACAGGATTGGTTCAAGCAAAGACACTCTAATTTGGCAAGATCCATGGCTCATTAATTTAGACACACGACTGATCACTACACCTATTAATCCTTTAGTTAGTGACATGCTAGTTTAATATCTTTTTATGAGTGGAACTCGATGTTGGGATGAGGACAAGGTACGTTCAATGTTTAATGAGACTAATCAAGAAGCCATTTTTCCATCCCTGTGAGCAATAGATTGATGGACGATATTTGTTTTTTCCCTAATAATAAAGTTGGGGAATATTTGGTTAAAAAATTGTACAAGAGAATTTATAATCAAGCCTCTCTTCTGCGAAATAATGGAAGACTGAATTGGAAGCAGCTATGGAAACTACAAATTCTTCCTAAGGTTTCTAATTTCCTATGGAGCGCGACGATGATATGTTTGCCAATCAGACAAAGGCTCAAGATAAGGGGTATTCCTAAACCCACGAATTTGCCAACTGGCCATATACATGAGGAAACATCTAATCATTCACTGTTATCTTGTAAGACAACCAAGGCAGTGTGGGAAGCTTTGAATTTGGGTTTGGCTACAGTGGGATTCAATACGTTTACTGAGTGGCTGGAAGATTCTTTTGAGAGATTGGATAAATCAAAATAGAATCTAATGGCAGTAATTTATTGGGAAATTTGGAGAAGCAAATACTCATTTGTTTGGGATAATAAGATGTCGTCTGTAGCAAATATTTTGAGGGATTTCCATCAGGTCGTGTCACAATGGAGCCATACTAAATGTGTCATTAAGGGCCACGAGGAAATATCAACAGTAGAGAGAGCACTGTAGGATTGGAGAGCATTGAGAGTGTATGTTGTTGTGTTTCACAGTGTAGTGGGTACAAGCCTGGTCTGTAGAAACAGTGAAGGTACATTCTTAAGAGCAAAATTTGTGAGATGATTTTTTGAATGATCCATTCATCCTTAAAGTCCTCGCAATCAGAGAGGCTTTATCATGGACTAAGAGTAAAGGAGGACAAGCTACATCGTTGAATCAGATTGTTGGAACATAGTTTCGGCAATCAATGGAAATCAATTTATGGATTCTTATTTTGGCTTATTAGTCTTGGATTGTAAGGATTTGTTGACAACCTTTGTTAATGTTAAGGTTTTTTTTTTATTAGGAGATCTGTCAACCAAGTGGATCATTTGCTTGTTAAGCCATTTGGTTCATCCCTAGGTCTTCACATTTGGGGTTTTACAACTCCAGAATGTATTATGGCCGCTTTGGCCGATGCAGTGGAATGAAAACAACACTCGTTTGTCAAACAAAAAAGGAAGTTAAGGTATGTATTTTTTAGAAAACATGGGTAGTTTAATTTAAAAGAAGTGAGATTTTTTAAATTGAATTGTAAACTTGTATACCATAATTAAAAAGCTTACATTCATGTAATTACCCAAAAAAAAGGGAGAAGGTCCCCACATCTCTCACCTTAAAGTTTGGCTTTTCCATAAATACTACTTTCTGAAACCTATACCATCACATGTCACCTCTTCAAACGTATTTCACAAATACTGTCCACAACATATCCACAAAACATCCACACATTATTTTTTGGTGGAGGCATTGTGGATATTGATTTTTTAAAAATGTCCACTATATATCCACAAAAGATCCACATATTAATCAATTTGTGGATTCGTTGTGGATATTTTGTTGACATTGATTTTTTGTAAATATCTACAAGATATCCACAAAACATCCACACATATGATAAATATTCACAAAATGTCCACAAACTATCCACACATATAACAGTCCACACAAAAATGCATCACTAAAAACCCTAGCCGTCATTCTATACAGACCTCATTTACAGATTATCCACAGCCTATCCACGAATAATAATAACAGAAAATAATTAAGTTTCGATAAACTAAACAAAACTTAATTAATTAAATAAGAATGAATGAAAAAAAACCTCCTGCAATTGTTACATCATTTAAGAATTTTATTTACATAAATTTTATTTTTATTCTTAAAATTAAAAACTGAATCATCAAAATTATTGATATCAGAATTTTTTAATTAACCATTAAAATTGCAACAAAATCCTTGTCCTCATTGAAATAACACTAAGACACACATCCTTGGCAAGTTTCTTCATGTTGCTATACGCCTTCAGTATTTGTTCTCTTCCTTGCACATTTGGCAACCCTATGATGACTTGAAAATCGAGAACAAACAATAGTTACTATCGAAATTCTATAAATGATGTCATCATGCACATCTTCATCGCAATTCCAAGTGCCTTGTAAATGTTGGCAAGTTATGATTTATGATTCTAGCAGTAAAGAGTGATATAGAGTGGTGAAGGATTTTTTGGAGCGTGATTTTTAAATTTCAGCGTGATATGATGAAGATTTTATGTGATTTTTTATAAGTGATATTCTATGGTAAATGTTTCCAAAAAAGTGTTATTTTAGGAAATAGTTTAGAAGAGATAAAAGGATTTTTGATACTATATACTATTATATATGCCCTTTTCCCAAAAAAAATTAGACTAGCCCGAAGGATTTTGGGTTTGTTACATCTTTACACCTTTATAGTTTGACTTTTACAAAAATGCATGCATGATAAACCTATTTAAAAAATGCACACATTTTTTAATATGATTAACTTAATGTCCAGATTTGTTAATAAGGACAAAAAAGGAAAAGTCATAAAAGAATGTAATCCTTATTTTTCTCTCTTTTAATCTCTCTTTCTCTCTTCTAACTCCTCTTTTATCTCTTCTTCTACTGATTTTTTAATTATACAGATTTTTAATTTTTCATATTTTTTTTTAATTCTACAAATTTATGTTCTTATTCTTTTATTAATTTTTCTCTTATCTTTTATTTTATTCATCTTTTAACTTAATTTGTTCAATTAAGTTAAAAAAGTTTAAATAATTTCTCGAGTTTGAAATAGTTGATGTTATTTTTTATTTTTATTCATTCCAATTCATTTTTATACTATTCATTAAAAATCATTCAATTTAGTAGGTATTAGTTTAAAAATTGTTAATAAAATGATCAATAGTATTCATTTGTCTTAAAAAGCTCATTTATGAACAAACTCTTTTAAGAAATGTTCAAATTATATCAATTATGTACAATTTTGATCAATTATGTCAGACCTCACAACTTTCATAATATGTCCAAAAAAGTGTTTTCACCGGGAACACATATTAAACATCTTGCATAATATCCAAAAAAAGGTAAAAATTTGATCAGTTAGACAAAAAAAACGTTGAAGACAACTGAAAAAAATATTCAAAATATGCATAGATTAGTTCTTGTGCTAGTACACTCTTTTCGTTGATTTGTTTGTTAGTCTTGTATAGGGACAACACTTGGGGTCCTAGGGAGATGTCTTGAAGGTTTTCTTGAAGTATTTTGAAGTTGTAATTACGGTTATAGTTCATATACATTCGGCCAGAGCAAGGAAGAAAGGTATAAATGCTTTCTTTCATTAAAGTTTTGATTTTTCTTAACTAGTTTTAATCTTATTGTCATGAATGGTGTTACCCAGGATTTTGGTGAGGTCTTGGGCTGCCTATTATGTGTTTCTGTTTGTATTTTCCGCTGCCATAGGTTCATAAACACATATAAAACCTAACAGTAATTGCAGGAATGTAGAAGAATGCTTGTTTAAAGAAGAATTTGATTAAATCTTTAAGGTAAACTACCAAAAATATCCTTTGCGTGTAATTTAAAAGTCAATTGGGCATAAACCTAAAAAATGATGGGTATTTCACAAAACAAACAATCAACATTTGCATTTGTTTAAAACAAAATCAAATAAGAATATTTTTTTAAATTGAATAAACTAAAAAGGTATGAGACATAATTAATACAATGAATTTGCCTAACATGAATCTAGAATAAACTTGATCAACCCACTCAACCTGTGATTGTTGTAGATTGCTCTTTCTATAACCCGAACATAATTGTGTTGGTCTAAGAAAATATTTTAATTCGAAAATTTTTAGTCAGGATTGGACAAATTTGGCAGGGTCATGAGCACATATACACCATATGAGTTTCATATTTGTAAAAATGCACTTGAGAGAAACTTATTGAAAAAATGCTCACTTTCAATCATTAGATTAATAATATGCCTGATTTAATTAAGAAGGAAATTAATTGAATCTATATATTAATGTAAAGTAGAATGCATAGGCAATTAATACATGATGATGTGTCATTTTGTTGATTTTTTTAAAATAAAATTTAATAAATAAATACATTTAAGGCATTATATATTGAGAATAATATTTGTATTAAATCTTTACCCTAATATTTTGTCGACTCATATTCTGTAAATTATTTAATTAGATAACTAATATTATTTATTTCCATTAGATAACTAAGATTATTTATTTCCAATTAAATGTGTTATTATTTCACTTATTTATTAGATACATCATCGACAGAATACCCACTTTTTGTTTTACTTTCACCAACCCATTTCCAACCCTTCAAAGAAACTCTCAATCAACATCTTGAAAAACCCTAAACGAAGCAACTTCCTCTCACAATCTCAGTCTCCTCTCATTTTCATTTCTTCAGAACACAATCGGTACCACTTAATCCTTCTTACGGTAAGAATGCTTCTTTTTCTCTTATTTTCTTTGGCAATATTTCTGTTTTCCGACATTTTAAGTCAAGATTCTAACGCTCTTCTTTGTTTTTCTTCTTTCTCTGTATAGTGTTTTAAACGGCTCACACATATCAATTTATGTTTCCATCTTCTTCTGCTTTTTTCTTTTCCAACGTTTTGCTAATTTAATAATACGTTTAATTGGGTTATTATTAATATTTTTTCTGAAGAATTTTTTAAAAATTTTTTTGGCGGATTCATTTGGGATAACGAGAATGACGAGGTTGTTAATCCTGCGAACAAGTACAACTGTGTGTTTAATCTTTTCGCATTTACAGGTTTCTTCAATTTCGATATTTTCAAGATGCTGATGTATTTAAGTTAATTTGATTCATTCTTAAAGATTGTTTAAAAAGTTCAAATATTCAGAATATGCAGGTCATTTACGAGGAAATATGGTGGAAGGGAACTATTTGCAATTGAGCTTTTACTGTGTTTCTTTTTCAACTCCAATATTAGTTACTCCTGCAGGTTCAAAACAAAGATTTTAACAAATATTACTTTGGTTAAAAAATGCAAGGTAGTATCGTATTCTAACGAATGAGTACAAAAAAAATATTATTTTAACTTTAAATATGATTAAATATTGTGTTTATTTTAACTTTTCTGTTTTATGATTAAATATTGTTAGTCTTATTAAATTAACTTCTCTTCAATGAATGTTCTAACAAAATAAATGTAGAAAATAATGCTGACAACTCGATTTCAGGATGAAGAATTTGGGAATATGATATGAACTGACCTCCATTGAGCCATAGATGAAGAAGCAAAATATATCCTAATACCAATTCTCATGGGGTCTTTATTTTAACTTTTGTGTTTTATGATTAAACATTGTTAGTCTCATTTTTTTTGCCGATAAAGTTACAGGCTTTGTTGGTTGTTTAGTGTTTTAGCTTCCTTAATGAATGGAAATTTAATAGACAATGTTTCTTGCGATTTAGTGGCATTAAAAAAGAACATCTTAATTAGTTTTGTTAACTATTAGCTACTTTTGATTTTCTGTTTATGGTGCTTGCAAGCTTTAGGGTATAAAGTTATGCGGTCCCCGAGTAATACCATGAATAATTTTTCGGTTCCCGAGTTTCCAATATTAGTTTTACCGGTCCTCCACAGATTTAAAATTTACTACCGTTAATCCTTCTGTTAAATTAAGCTAACAGAAAAGTTGAAATGTCATTTTTCCCCTCCCACGTGTGTATTAAATAGGGACCGGTAAATTAAACAAAAAAAAGATTAGAGGAACCGGTAAATTATTTACTTGTTAATCTGTTAGATTAATTATTCGTGGTATTACTCGGGGACCGCATAGCTTTTTACCCCAAGCTTTAAAGTGAAACATAAGTTGGAAATGAGAGTAAATATCTGAATTGAATATGAACATTTCGTTGTCTTATCTCATGATAATGAGCTTCATAGAAGAATTGGTATTAGGATATATTTTGCTTCTTCATAATTTCCCTGAACAAAAGATTTTGAGTTCATTGAATGCTTAGAAGGAGCAGTTTTGATGTAATAGGCAGATTCAAGTTCAATAGGGAATGTACATGGGAGAAGAAGCAGTCTTGAATCACTGTTTTGTTATGATAAACTTATACCAGAGGAGAGAATACATAAGTCAGTTGGTGTATCTTTAGCTGGAAAATAAATTGGAGATAATACGCAATGTTCTAATTGCCAAGCGAAAGGCACAGTTCTTTGTGCTATTATTTGTAACTTTGAGATATTTACGACAATATCTATATTTTTATGACCCTGTTTATTTTATATTTTTATATTAAAGTTAATATTTTCTTGATTGTGTTTAGGAAATTTGAAACTCTTTTTTGGCCTATAATTTCCAAAAAAATCCTTGGTTTTTAAACTATTTTGGCACTAAATGTAACAAATATTTATCACCACACGTGTGAAAATATACATTCACAACAATGTGAAGCAAGGTTGAAAAGGAAACAAATGTTAGACGAAAGAAGGTCATCTAATAAAATTTTAAAGTTCAACAACCTTGAAAAAGTAAATGTTTTATACAGACATATACATCTTCAAAATTATAACTAGATAATTTTTTCTTTGCATTTTTTAAACATCATGGTAATTTTAAAATTAAATATATTTTGTAAAATAAAAAAAAGAGACAAAATTATATGGTGATGATGAAAATGGTTATGGTTGCTCCAAGTGCAATTTCGACAAAGCAGTAGTGAAACCATAGTAAAAAAGTTTCTCTACTTTTATGCAAATTGTATATTTGTTTACATTATTTAAATATTAAAATTAATATATTTATTATTTAAAAAACTAATTAAGTTTTATAATTTTTTTGTTTCAGTTTTAGGGTATGTGTTCGAGTTAGTGACAATATATTAAGTGCTTCTTTTACACTTTTTGAGGAACAAGTGTACCAGTTAATTGGTCAAACAACATTAAATTTAAGATCTCAAATGACAAAGGTATATAATTCGCTCATATGTAATACTACTAATAATTCTTGATTTTATACTTTAACATCGATTTACATTTTCTCTTTGATATATTCATTGATTTTTTAACTTTTTCTATTACTTGAAAAGGATGAAGATTCAAATAAAATTCCTGAATCAAAGTTGCCGAAATCAATATTAAGTTTCGAGATGCGTCCTATTTGGTGAAAAAAGTATCTAATGATGTGAAATTGATTGAAGCTTTCCAATGTTTTCATGTTTTTTTAACTTTCTTCTATAATGGTTCATCTTTAATTTATTTTAAATAAGTATATGAAGTAATGTCGTATTTTTAGGGATCAATTGTTGATACATGCGAAGATGATTCTACTATTTTAACAAATGAGTGACAAGGGAAAGAGAATTGTTGATTTAGAAGCTAATGGAATGAACGATAAATTTGAGAATATGTCGTCTGAAACGAAAGCACCATTGAAGAAGATCAAGATGGAAAATATCGAATAAAATTACTTTTAAGCTTTAAGAAATTTTCTTTTATGGTTATTTAGTTCATTAAACATAAATGTTATTTTCTTTAAATAAGTTTTTGACTATTCAATATGATATTTTATAATATTTTTATACTGTAATTAAGTTTATACTATAATATTTTTACCTCTCTCGATTATGTGTAAACTTTTTTTTTCATTTTAATTATTACATTGATCGATTATTGATGATTTTAAGATTTTTTTTAAAATAATGATACATTATTGTTTAATTCATATAATTTACTTAAAAGATCTTTCTTGAGAACGTTATTCGTGATGCTGTCACTTACACTGAGCATGCTCGCCGTAAGACGGTCACTGCAATGGATGTGGTTTATGCTCTGAAGAGGCAGGGTCGTACCCTTTATGGCTTCGGTGGTTAGATTAGGGGTAGAATTAAGGTGTGTAATCTCTGGTGTATTTGGTAGTGTAGGGAATGTTTCTGTAAGATTCATATTCACTTTTGATTTGAAATGAAATCAATGGTATTACCAATCGCTCTCCAAGTTACAATCTGGTCTTACATCCTCTAAATCGGCTAATTGTTCCATTAAGTTCAGTAAGAGCAATCCAAGATTCCAAGAGAATATTAAACTTACCTCTTTCCTTATTTTATCAAATTTTTTAAAACTTCATGACTATAATAGACTCTTAATTTTAAGTTCTTTAGTTTATTTTTAAAAACAAGATTTAGGGTTAATTACACACAAAATCACTAAAGTGTCAATTTTAGTTTTGTCAAGGTCAATTTACTTAGAAATTTGCTACTTGAATTGTGCAATTAATAATATACATTAAATGAAATTTATTTTAAAAAAAGCATAACATTCTTATACTAAATATATCGTAATTAAATATTTTAATTTTTTTTATACAATATGTTTTGTAAAATTGTATACGTTTCACTCATCGTCATCAATGATTATTTTGTTATTTAATTAATTTACTATTAATAATTTATAATTTTTATTAATTTTTTATAAAAAAAATTTTAATAAAATAATAAAATCAATATTATCATAATAGACGGCATCCCGCCGCAACGCGCGGGTGAAAATGCTAGTAAGTTTTATAAACCTATGACTATCAATAAATGTTGTCCCTTTTCTTGCCTAATATATCAATTGTTCATATATGTGTATTTCATTGGGTCACTTCTAAGTATTTGGTACACATTCTCAATATATTCTGGAATCCCACCAAGCAAAAACTTTGTAAAATATTTTTCTCGAAAAACATATTTTGCAACTTCTAACATTTTATCTTAATCATTACCTAATCGAAATCCTCCTTTCCATATCAATTTCTGGATTTCATAATTGATGTTGCAAAATTGTTTGATAACACCAAATTATGTCATTTTGAAACTAAAGGTAGAACTCTTTTCTTTCTCAGGTTTTCTTCAAGAAAATTCAAAAATTGTATCTCGTGAACTTCACGGATCTCTTTCTCAATTAATTCAATGATCATTTTTTATATAACACATATAGAAAAATGTTAATACAAACGAATTGTATAATAAATTCCCAAAATATGTTATAGACATATTGTAATTTCCTTGTAATTTATTTAACAAATTAAATATTTAAACTAATTGAAATACGAAATTTTAATTAAATTTAAATGCAATAAATACTTCTAGCTTTCAATAATTTACGAAAAAATATGGAAAATTTAGAATATTGTAAATATTAAATCTGTCAAAATTTTGAAAAAAATGACCTTCGAAAAACACCGCACATGCCCTACGCGACGATGCGAATGTGAAATTATTTTGATCACACGCATGGGCGTGAAACAGATATTGGCCTCTACGCGCAACACGTGGCACCTTCTCATTGGTTGTAGCGTGGTTCAGGTGGTTGGATTGGAGCGCGGGTTGGGTCGGGTTAGTGAGTCGGGTTAACGGTTGGGTTGGGTCAAACGAACAACCATTTATGTATGAAACGACAAGTCGTTTGGTTCAAAACCAAACAACTTGTTGTTAAGTCGAGCGGGTGCACACATGTTGGCCCAAGCGACACAGGTATAGTGGGCACATCGCCCACGCGCGATCGTTGGATAGGGTCGCGTGCACGCCACGCGCTGCCCTCTGGGCGGTTTTTGGCAATCCGAAATACATATTTTCACAGTTTTTGGCCTTATGAGTTCAATATGTAGTGAGAATTGTCAATTTTTGAACTTTATTTTTTGGGTTCGTCTCATCCCTAAATTAGCAATTTAATTTACGCGAAATACAAATACCAAACATTTTATAACATCATATCATAATTACTCTCAACATATTAACAAACTAGCATTTTGACCCGCGCGTTGCTACGGTGCTCTATATTATAAGTTGAAAGAATATACGCATATATAACTAATATATATATAAACAATTAATTAACGAATAATTAATAAAAGCGTAAATAAAATGAACAGAATACGCACACCTGGAATTCCGGTCAACACAGCGGAAGAAGAACGATACCTCGTTGAGGGTACGCTCGTATCCACAGGCGCAGAGCGTCGAGATACGGGCAATGTTTCGCACCCGATCCTACACCGGAAACCGAACCCCGAGAGAGAAATAACCACCTGTTGGTTATTTTCCTAGAAGAAGAGAGGTCTCACCTCTCTTTTCTTCCTTTTGGTGGAAATGTAGAGAGTAAATGAGAAATGAGGAGAGGATGGTGCTTATATAGAAGTGGAGGTACCATTTGGTGAAATGGTACCTTTCCACGTCAAATTGCATTTTAGTCCATAAACTAAATAGGCTTCTAATTTAATCTTCAACCAAATAAATCACAATTAAGTCCCTTAACTTAATTATATTTATTCGGCAACCCAAACGTCATGGGCGGAATAAATTATCCTTTCATAAGTGAATTATTTTCACTAAATAAAATTATAATGCATCTATTTTAGTAAAAAATTAATTTTGAATTAAAATATAATAAAAATAAATAAATATTTTAAATGAAAAATTGTTAACTAGATATATCTTCGCTAAATATTTCAATTTTTTTATACAATATATTTTGTGGAATTGTAAACATTACATTCATCGTCACAAATGAGTAGCTTATTATTTATACATCAATTAATCTCTATAATTCAAGCTATTTTAGATTATATGTAAATATTATGATAATCATGATAGCTATAATATGAAAGTAATGTATTTTATATGTAAATTTATTTATTAATTAATTACAATGATCATCAACATAAAGCTTGTTTTGAATTTCTTTTAATAAAA
>CANYCX010111899.1:0-18728 GCA_948193385.1 Breynia disticha f. nivosa
TAAGGCAACCAATCATAAATTTAACGGTTCATCATACCTAGGCATCAAACTAAACTAAACAAGCATCATAAAAATTAAATCCGACAAAACAATAATTAAAACATAAACATAATTGACATAAAATAAATAAAACAGTTAAATACAGAAATCCGAAATCAATTCATAAAAACCTAACCCTAATTGAGAACTCTCCTATTGAGAGCTCTCTAACTAAAACCATGCAAAAACAAGAAAATGAAAACAACCCCCCTTGCAATCTTCTGCAGCGTCTATTTTATAGGAATCGGGCCAGAATACGCGGGATCGGCCCGACCCCGCACCTATTTTCCAAACTACGCGGGGTCGGCGCGACCCCGCGTCTTTTTCCCACACTACGCAGGGTCGGCGCGACCCCGCGTAGTTCTTCAACGACCACGCGTATCTTCCTGTTTTCGCCGTATCTTCCTATTTTGCTGCAATTTTCTTCATTTTACGATCCAACAGGGGTGCACACGTCATCCTAGCAAAATATGAAGCAAACATAAATAAAACGACATATTTTTGTACTAAAATAATAAAATGAAAACACAAAATCAGGCACAAAAATATGTCAAAATAGGGTGTTATCAGAAACCTTAAAGATTTCAATCGAGCACTTTTGGCAAAACAAGGATGGAGACTATTAAATTCTCCCAGTAGTCTAATGGCAAGAATTCTTCAATCCAAATATTTCTATAAGAAGTCTTTTTTAGAAGCGGAGTTGGGAGAGTCACCAAGCTATATATGGAGGAGTGTGTGGTTGGGCAACGAGGTAATAAGACAAGGCTGCAGAATAAGAGTTGGGGATGGGAAAAACACGAAGATATGGCAAGATGCATGGCTTCCATGTCCTCGAAATGGTTTTGTTACTACGCCAAGACCTCAAGATACTCACGCGGTCCTGGTCTCAGATTTGATGAATGAAGAGGAGCGGAGCTGGAACCATTCTAAAGTAGCAGCAGTATTCAATGAAAGGGACAAGGAGCTGATACTTTCAATTCCCCTCAGTGCTCAAAGTGTTGAAGATAAATGGTGTTGGGTAGGGGACCGTAAAGGATGTTATGCAGTTAAGGATGGGTATCGTTTTATTCGAAGACACATAGTCGAAGAACAACCGCAGAACCCTCACCTTTGGAAAAAGTTGTGGCAGATTCAGGCTTTACCAAAGCACCTTAATTTATTATGGCGTGCTGCGTCAAATAGTCTACTAACGAGAACAAGGCTGGTGCAGAAAAAAATAATCCAAAATGACCTATGCCCAGTTTGCAATAAGTTTCCAGAAACAAGCATACATACCTTGGTATTATGCGATAAGGCGAGGGAGGTATGTGGTAAGTTGAGTTTGGGTTTTTATGTGAGAGGAAATATAACATTTGCAGATTGGCTTGACACAATGCTAGATAAAACATATCGCAAATGGTGGACCGAGATTGCGGCTTTGTGTTGGGGACTATGGCAGAATAGGAACAATGTGTTGTGGGAAGCCAAAGGGGATACTGCAAGAGGTATTTACTACAGGACCATGCAGACCCTTAGAGTTTGGAAATCAGCTTCAGAGAGCCCAACAATTGAGGATGGTGATGTTCTCAACAATAACATGAATTGGGTTAAACCGCCTGAAGGATGGACCTCCTGTAACGTGGATGCTGCAGTATTCAACTCAGCTGGAGGGTGTGCGATGGTTCGAAGAGATTCACGAGGAACTTTTATCGGGGGCAATGTGTTTCACTTTCCTTACATGAAAGACCCGACAGTTTTGGAGGTTTTGGCAATTCGGGAGGCTTTATCTTAGATCAAGTTAAACAAGAAGCAGAAGATTATCATTCAATCAGATTGCTTGGAGGCAGTGAAAGCCATCAAGGGAACACAGTTCATAGACTCCTATTATGGCCTTATAATTCTTGACTGTCAGTCCATGTTAACAACTCTATTTGACGTAAGAGTTGAATTTATTCGGCGTACTGCAAATACAGCTGCACATTCTCTTGTTCGTGCGGTAGGTAATAGACCGGGACGCCATACATGGGGATTTACCGCCCCAAGTTGTATTCATGCCTGTTTGACACATGATTTAATGAATTGATCCACTGTTTATGTCAAAAAAAAGTTTATATCAAAATAATAGATATATTATAAATATAGAGAAAATTATTCATTAACTTATTATACATTCATATAAAAAATTTACTAAGTTGATATTAAAATAATTATCACTTTTTTAAAAAAATATACAAAAATTATATAGTACAAATATATTTATATTGTAAAAAAAATTAAAAATATATACTTGGGCACAATATTCATATTTTATACTAAATGCACTAAATAATTAATCATGTTTTTTCTTTTTTTTTTAAATTCTTGTGATTTATTTAAATTTTGGCATTGGTAATTATAATTGATAAATATATTATTTTAAAATTATATAAAATTTATTTTATACAATGTATATTTGTTATATACAAAAAGAGTAATGACTATGATTTAGAAATACTTGAGTACAAAATGAATGACGAGGTCTACAACATTAGAAACATTTAAAATAATTGAAGTTTATAAAGTTTCAGTAAAATATTAAATTGACATTTTTATATAAACTCTTAGATTTTCTATTAAAAATACTAAAAAAATTTTAAAATAAAAAATTAATAGAACAGTGAGTTTGAGATTTTTATAATTTTTTTGTGGAATTTTTATAAAACTTACATTTTTATAAAACTTTTGTAGAATTTACCAGAAATTCCTTAAATTCTTACCACCTACACACCCATTTCCACTTTTCACCTCCACGTGTCTACACACTCAATCCCAAGCGAGTACAAACCATTTACTACTCGCAGTTTCCGGTTTTAGCAAAACCAATCTTCCACGCACCAAACACATGCCATGTCAGCAGTACCTAACTTAACCGAAGCCCAACTGTCAAACTACCCTTTTGTCGTAACGTACCGCCACGTCACTCCAAAATTTCCACGCGCTAAAAAATTGAAAATTCGTCACGTCAGCAGATTCTCTTTTCTTTTTTGGTTACATAAACCGCAGATTCTCTCCTTTGAAACACTTGTTGCTTTTATATCTACTAAACCCTTCTTCCTGTTAGAGAATGGGGTTTTGCTGCTCTAATTTCCCCAATTTTCCAAAACCCTAACACGATGTCGATATCACTTCCACCAGGTTCCCAATCTCACCCCTCCGATAATGAAATTCTACTCAGCTACCTCTCCAATAAAAACTCAAACTTGGATGAAAATTTCAACGGTTACGATTTAATCAAAGAAGTTGATCTTTACGAATATGAACCCTTTGATTTGCCTGATAATGTTGGTTATAAGTACGGAATTGGAGGTGAAAGAAAATATTGGTTGTTCAGTCCGAAAATTATGGGTTTGAAAGAGAAGCCTAGGAGTACAAAGAATGGGTTTTGGAGATGAAGTAGGAAAGTTAGGGATGTTGAGGGGCCCAGAGGAAGTGTGGTGGTGGGGACCAGGACTAGGTTTGTTTATTATTCGACAATTAGTGGGAGAAGTTCTGTTAGAACTGATTGGGTTTTGCATGAATATGCTCTGCTTCATCGCATAAAGGTATTATTGCCTTTGGATTTTGTTTCGTTGAATTCAACTGTTCATTTTTTATTATATGGTTAATTAAAATTTGGAATTTTTTTGTTCTGGTTTAGGATTCGTTTGTGCTGTGTAGAGTGTTTGTGAAATTGCAGGGAGGTGGGAATAGTTTGTGTGAGAATATGACATTGAGTTGTTGTGGGGAAGAGAGTGTTTCCGTGGCTCGGCATGTTGGGGTTCAATATGATGGTGAATCCGCAGAACACGGATAGAAGCCGTATTAAGTCTGTGTGGTGAGATGAGTACCGGTTTACGGTTTGATTATACCGTCTTTCCTGATCAACTGGTGAGATAATTGTGGTTATGTGGATAGTATTTGCTTCGTTCATTTCTGAATATCATGTGGCGGTGTGATCAATCAGGATCAGCGTTTATATGCAGTTAGTTTTTACGGTGGCAAATCTCTTTGCAACCTACATAGTTCTCTGTTTGTGATTTGCGTTTTGTTTTTATGGATGTTCTCATTTTCAAGCTAATAACCCTTTTGTTATAATTTTTCTGCTGGATTTGTCAGAACTTAATAAGGACCAACTATTGGCTATTTTGGAGGATGATTTTATAGAGCTTGATGGTCTAATTGATTAGCATTTTAGTCAATTGCTGATAGACACAGTGAAATAATCTGATACTGAGGTTTAAATAGTTCTTGAACAAATGATTTAGGAAGGAGGATGAAATTTAATTATGAATACAATTGAGAGTATGACACAAAGTGAATTATTAAGAGAAATTAATGATAGGAAGATATTTATGGGTAGCTTCAATTAAGAAAGGAAAGAGTTTGATGTCTTAGATGTACCTTATGCCAAATGAAGAAACGGAATACCATTTTTGAAGTTGAGAAGATAACGCACTGCGGCATTGGCTCGATGGTTGAGGTATGCAGAATAAAATTTGACATTAGTTTTGTTTGCTGGCCGAGGATCGATGTTGTGTTTTATGATATTGTGCGATATTTTATTCTTCCTGGCTACTCTTCTTGCATTAGGGCTAGAATGAGATGAATGTTATATAATGATGGTAGACTCAAATAAATATTCCAAGTGTTGGCTGCTTCACCGGATCTACTAAGGTTGCTGTTCTACAATTGATGGTAATTTGAATTGCAGGAGATGACCTGGCCATTCCACTTTTGTTGGTGCCTTCTTTTAGCAAAGAAAGGTTCTTTCAGTTTCTCTAGTTTGATTTGTAGACGTACATTTTAGAAATAAAGCTAAAAGGAGAAGTTAGTTTCTCCATACACTTATATCATCTTTGTAGTGTAGTTTTGAACGGATGGGTTGGGATTTATATTATGAATTATGCATTTGGCAAATCTTATGTGATGATCTTGGCAATAAAATAAAATAAAATGTGATGACAATCCGTTTGTGGATTATTTATTCATCATGTTTGCTGGCAGCTTGTAGCATTTCACATTGCCTGTGAAGTCCCATATGCTCCATAAGTTCATATGGGCTCTGCTCTCACGACTAAGCCTCTCTCCCCGTTGCTTAGTGCATATTTTTAACTCATTTGGCCATGTTATTTCTGAATTTGGTGGATGTCTGCTTGGCCACAGAGCAGTACACCCACCCTTGTGTTATTGGTAGGATATGATAAATAAAAGGAAGCCACAAGGTGGCTTGGATGCAGCATTCATTAAGAATATAATGATTCTAGAGACGTGGAGTGTTTTGAAAACGAGAAGAAAAGAAAAGACAGAACACGGTTACAGTACAGAAGCTGGCAAATTAAATCGTGCTAGTGGACCTAGTAATCTGTTTATTGCAGGTTTGCCCTCTCCCTTGCACATAACTTATAACTTTTTAATCTTGGTTTTTTGCAGAGTAATTACCATTCTTTTCATGGTTGGATTCATTTCTGGACTTGACTCAGGAAGCTTGTGTGACAGTTGCTTGTCATCTTTTTCTATATATAATATATATACATATCTTGCCCATGACCACACACAATCTTCGGTGTGATCCAACTTGTGATCTTTGCAATGAGGATATGGTTATAATTGTCCTTGCCTACGCTTCCCTTGTCATTATTCTCAAGTCAAAACACAAACTTGGGGGCTTGTTGAGTAATTTTGGCTAGTGGGGAGTGGTAGTTTTGAGGTAATCTTGTTCCATTTACAAGAAGTTGTTATCAATAATAAATGTGATATTATCATATTCCTTTTACCTTTTTCTCTCTCTGGCGTTAGCTTGAATATGGGAAGGGATTTTCATGTGCATAATCATGGACCAGAGACCAGACCTCGACCTCGACCTCGACCTCTTCTCTTCCTTTTCTCATATGCTCTCCCCCACATGCCAAGGCAGGTGGGTCATCTCAATCCATGTTTTGCTCTCTAAATTTTCCTCCACCAAAATAATTGACTCTACAATTAATTACCAAGCAAACCCACCTTTCATTAAACAAGACAAGTGTATCGATAAAGGAGACAAGTGTTGCATTCCCACCCCTGCACTTGATGAAGCTTTGCAATTCTGATTTAGTTTTTACTGAAATATTCTTGTTCCAAAAACAAGAAATTGAAGGAGACAATGGTATTTTGACAGGAAAGGCACAACTTTTTATGCAACCCAAATGCATCCTATACCTATTGAGACTCAACCATTAATGACATTCTTATGTTTTCAATACAAAATTAATGACATTCTTATGTTTTTAATACAAAATTAATGGTCCACAACTTTTTACTTAAATTAATGACATTCTTATGTTTTCAATACAAAATTATTAATACAATTACTTATTATCCAATTAAAACACTTCATTGAATAAAGACAATATTGTAAAAATACATGTTAACTACCACTTCTAACTAAAATAACTACATGTTTTTTAATTCTTGCAACTTGTCTAAAATCGCCTATCAATGTGGGACGGAGGGAGTAATTTGCAACTATATTCTACTTAATTAACAAAGTTAATTATGACCAAATATTCACTTAAGTGGCAGAATAATCAATCTTATCTTGACAAACAAAAACCCTTATTTTTCAAAGGTGGCATGACGCAATAAGCTGATAAGAATTCCATGTGGAGAGATTAGAGTCCAATTTCGTGGCAATATATAACCACATAAGAGAACAAAAAACAAGGAAAAGCATAGCAAAGCAACCACCTTTGAAAGATCTGAATGAAGAAGTTGGGGAACGAATAAAAACAGAGCACAAATTAGGGACCAAACCAAGAATATGAGAGAGAGGCCCACGCCACGATTGGGAAACTCCACAGAAAATGGTTTTAAAAGGAAGGTGAGTCTGAAGCTGGTGGGTTAGTCTCTAAGCCAAGCCAAAGGCGAAGGGTGTGACTTGCATCAAGGGTCTTCGTATTCACACCTCTTTTAGGCAAAGTAATAATGGCATGTGAGCTAACCTCACATTCACAATATAACATCAATTGTCCAGAGTGTACATCCGATCTCTGTATCTGTAGTGATATTATATGAGACGTACATGTTCTCAACTACTAATTTATCAGATTTATTTGAAACTCAATGTCCTAAGTTTATAAGCTAATCCCGATCTATTTCTTAAAATTTTGTAGAAAAAACAACACCGATAACCACCATCATATTAGATCATATGATCCCTTTCCTTTTTTTGATAAGTGCCTACCTAAATCTATGCCGACACCTTACACAAAACTCTAACCCTTGTTTCTATTTTCTCTTCTTTAACCTAAAACCCATTAATGGAGGTTTTTTTTTTCTACCATAAATAACAGTATTTATTTGTGGTCAAAGCCAATGATGTTAGATATTTTGGTGTATGGAAAATCTAAGTCATCTTACGCGGGTCCCATCCATGCCACGTCTGCATTGGTTTTTATACTTTGGTCTTAATTCGTACAAAATAAGCCCCCTCTAATAGAGCACTCATTGAGGCATCAGATTTTAACAATTCGATGCAGTAAAAATAATTTAAATATTTGATTTATTCAGTAAAATTTTTTTTTATTTTACATAATTTGTACATTTTTATCATTAAATCTCCTTATCAAGAGTATCATATTAAAATTTACCTACAAAAGAAGACGTGCTTAAAGAAATTAATTGAGTTTTTTTGAAGCTAAATGAATTGAGTTTCTCTTGGAGTAACTATTTTTTTTTTCAATTAAACACATAAGAAATTAGAAATTCAATGGGTAATTGGTAATAAAAATGTGGTGAAAAGAGAAGGAAGAAGGAGACAACATTTAGTAGTTGTGTTTTTGATGTTAATGTGGTGTGGTGTTTTGATATTGAGATTGTATTGTTTTTTCTTCCTATTTTATTACAGCATCATCTCTCTCTCTCTCTCTCACTATTAACTCTCTCTTGTTTCTTTTGTGGGTTATTTGGTAAATCACTTATTATTACTTCCCTTTTTAATCTCTTTTTTCCTTTCCTCACATTGCAATTGAGCACATCCTTCTCTTCCCTTCATTCATCAACGCCCTCTCTCTCTCTCCTTTCCACACCCCTCTCTCTCTTGAGTGGGGGTTTTGTTTTTCCTTCTTTCTTTTGAAACCAAGAAATGAGCTTGGAGATGCATAAAGGAGGCTTTTTTATATAAAATTCTTGTATTTTAAGCTCTAATCTTTGATCTTCTGGTGCAGATTATCAGATCGATTCAGTTTTTCGGTTTGATTGTTAGGTAAACTTGTTTGTTTTGCTCTTTTTCTTTTGTAGTTTTAGACCTCTTTGAGCTCGATCGGTCGGTTTCTCTTTGAAATTTTGGTAATTTGTTTGATTTGCTTTGTCTTTTGTTAAAGTTTTGATTTTTATTCTTCAAAAAGCCGAGAGCTTGCTGAGTTTTTTTTCTTGAAGGTTAAAGCTCTTTTAATGTGTGTTTCTGCTTGTTTCTGGTGTCAGTATAACTTGGTTTTGTGTTCAATCGGTTTTGAAACTTATCCTTTTTTTTAACACAGTTTGATTTTGAGTCACACGCTTTGATTGGTTCCTTATTTTGACCATGATTATGGTTTAGTCATGGTTTTGGGACTTGAAAATCTCTGTTCTGGAAGGATAGCTAAAAAAGCTTTTAACTTTTTGTTTTCAGTCGATGGTTTTGTTTCAGATTTTGTTTCGGTGCATAGTTAGATTGATGATGCCATTGTTGAGTTGTTTGTTTTATGTTGGTTTTGATTATTTCAATTGTTCATGATAACGGTTCTTTTCTTGAGCTGGTGCTTTTGTGTTTCATTTCTGGGGTTTCATATGCATCACATATTCACATTACTAAATAACAATCAAGAAATGTGCGATTTTGCATACAGAGAATTTATGTAACCTGCCTTGAATGTGAAAGTTAATGCTTTATCAGTTCAGAATGTTGTAAGAAAGGGCTTACTGAGTTTCTATTTGATTGTTAGTTTCTTGTGATTGTTCTATTCACCGAAGCAATTTTACTACTAGAAGCTAACATTTTTATGATGATTTTGTAATTTCAGAGCTATCCCTGTTGCTTACTGCAACTACATTGGATTTTTCTTCTGCACCTAACTATAAGTCATAAGTTTACATTACCCCTAATGCAAGGGCAAAGGGGTATAATTGGCTCATTGCCAGAAACTTTGGAATTTGACCATGGATCATCTGGTAATGCCATAATGGATCCTCAGTTACGATGGAATAATATGCGAAGTTCTGCGGAAAACCGACTAGCAGATTTTATGCTTCCCTCTAGCCCCATTAACAGCACATTTGTGAATCCCATTGATCAAGAAAGGCAAGATTTAAGCAGTTGGCGGCTTGGTGAGCCAAGTTCTAGTGGTCTGCAGAATGAGATAACTCGTGATGTGCAGAAAGTAGAACATGGATGGCTGACTACAGCAAGTTCTTGTAGTGGATCAGGTCCTAGCTTAGAAGACAGGAGATATGACTCCAGAAATATTCTTTTCTTGGACAATGTTAATGTGAACCCTCAACCTATGCAGATTTCTGGTCAGGATGTAATTCCTCAGAATCTTAACTTGAATGCAGGTTTTGTGGGTCATGGCAATGATGATTGTCAAGTCATAGAAAGGCCTAATCCTTTTAAGCCCAGTGGACCTGTAACTGAACAAGCTCCTTCAACTGGTGGTTCTGATGGTCTCTTGCTTCCTTCCGGAAGTGGTGGATACTCGGTTGAAGAGTCTGCCGTCAGACCGGGCAGTTTATTAGACGGTCGCCGTCAATCATGTAAAAGAAAGGCTGTGGAAGGAATTGGCCAGTCTTCTGCAAGTGGAAGTTCTAGCTTCTTCCAGCAGTCTGATGGTGGTGCATGGTCGGGTGCCTCTGGTCATCTTGATGCTGTTAGCAGTTTAAACATACCTTCTTCAACAGAAATCCAGAGTGCTAGACTTGGACTTGGCATAAGAGGATTAGCTTCTGATAGTGCCACTGATTCAGTGCCAACAAGTCATGGGGAAAGCTCTAACAGAAATTTTCGCTTGAGGATTAACCCTTCAAACCGAGACCGAGAATCTATTCCTGCTAATTTATTTTCTACTGGGGGTGCTGTTAGGCGCCCTAACATACAATCTTCCCATCATTCTTCTAGACTTCTTCCCGTTGATCATTCGTCCGATGTTAGGTCCTCACCGGCAGTGGAGGGGCCTAACCTTCCAGGTCAGCCGGTTATCATACCAGTTCCAGCTTTGCCTCAAAACGCCCCACCTTTTAGATGGAATGAGGGCTCCAGCTCAAGATCTAATCTTTCCTCCAGTTCTATTAACCTGGGGGTTGGAGAAGAATCTAGCTCAAGGACAACAACAAGGAACCTTTGGCAACATCCAATGGTTGTAGCTGGAGCTGATTTGAGAGCTTTGGTTCGAAATTCAACAAGTAGAAGTGGAAGTAATGCAATTATAAGCATTCCTGGAAATGCTGCTACTTCATCTCGGAGTAGCTCAAGTTCAGGTGTTCATCCCATACCAGCTGCCCCAGTATTTACTGCAGCCAATCCTCACTCTAGATATTCACGTAGAATGGCTGATTATGTTCGCCGGTCTTTATCTTCTGTCAATGGTGCTGATTCTGGAGGGCAGGGTAGTGTTCCTGTACATCCAGGCATATCTGCTGCCTCTGAGGACATTATTCTCCCTTCTGGTGGTAATCACCAAGTGCACCAGCGTCTGTATCCAAGGTTGTCATCATGGATGGATAGACACGTTGAAGGTATTACTTATCCGTTGCGAGCTTCAGCTTCTTCTGGTGAAGGAAGTAGGAGGCTTGTCGTACCTGAGGTATGTTTTTCAAATTTCATTTGCTGTTGCCTATGTGTTATTATATTTTCTCAACAACTCAGTTTATTTCTAGTCTATAATTCATTTGGTTTTTACTTTAATTATACAAGTTCTTTGGAGATGTTGAAGACGTCTTCGAACATCTTTCATGTTTTATATTATGATTCGAGTTGCATTTGTCTGCAAGCATACATGCATGTTGATAATGAAAGTGAACTTGTAGTCTTTATCCATTCTTCCTAGATGTCTCTTAGCGTATGATAATATATTTGTTATATGACGTAGCATGATTTGAGTTTGAGCGTATCCTTGATAAATCTTAACATTGCTTTTTCCTGTTTTTGCAGCAGATTCGCAATGTATTGGATCTCATGCGTAGGGAGAGCTTGCGGTTTGAGGTTTGTTCCCTCTCATTCTTCTTTAAATCATGACAAATTATCCATTGATTGATTTAGCATCATTGAATGTTCTGAAACAACCAGAAAATTTGTTGTTAGGTTGAATGATAATGGTTGTGACAGTTTTTCAGCAGAGTCCATTCTCTTCCTGCCGGATTGTATTATGCCATTACATGTCCTATTTGAAAATGGCAGTTTTGTTTTGACTTTATTGCTTTGGATAATTTAGTTGCTGCATTCCTTCAAATCGGAATATTGATTTGAATTTTTAATCTCTATACCTCTTTACTGGGACACGCATGTAAGAATTAAGATTAAACTTAACATGGTAAAATCAAATGTGGAGTATCGAAGCCCATTGAAACTTTATGAGCAATGTCTATGGTTATTTTCTTGGATGCTTGGGTTATAATGTCTTCTAGTATCTAAAATCTTATCTGCTTGTGTATCAGGATGTCATGGTTCTTGATCAATCCGTACTCTTCGGAATGCCTGATATTCATGATAGGCATAGGGATATGCGGCTTGACGTGGATAACATGTCATATGAGGTAGGAAACTTTTATATTAAATGATGGTTTGAATTTTGTTTGTAGACTCTAATGATCTTGTTAAAATGACGCAATGTATTGTGAAACTGTAGGAGCTGCTTGCTTTAGGAGAACGAATCGGAAGTGTAAATACTGGGTTGTCTGAAGAAACCATAGAAAACAGACTGAGAAGGCGCAACTATGTTGGACAAGAAAGGGATGAAGCAGATGCAGAACCATGCTGTGTTTGTCAGGTAATGAGTTTATGCTGTTCTTTTCATTCTCTTTATAGGACCCTGCATGGTTTAGTACTCATCGAAATATTCATTACACTGACACAGGAGGATTATAACGATGGAGAGGACGTTGGAACACTGGATTGTGGACATGACTTCCACTCCGAATGTATCAAACAATGGTTGAAGCACAAGAACTTGTGCCCAATTTGTAAGACAAATGGGCTGGCCACATAAGGAGTATTGACATTCATCCAAATTAGATTCAGAAAAATAGAACAAAAAAGGAGAAAGTAAAAAGAGCCAGAGTCTTTAATTTAGTAACTGGAGTTGATTATATTATTAATTGCTACACTGTTGGTGCATTGCCTATTCTGAATGAAACATGAATCCAGAGTTAGATGATGCAAACTTTCTACAGAAGTGGGAAGTGCATAACAATTTCTCAAACAAAATTACTTTTTATCTTTGAACTGGTTAGATTTTGCTCTTTACCAGCTTGGTGGATATTCATTCATTTTATCATCTTCTGAATCTCATGTCACAGGATTGCAAGTCGCAACAGTTTTGAAAATCTACATTGTGTCTGTATTCTGTTTCTCTTAATGTGGCATTGTTGTTAGCTTGAATGTGTTGTTTGTTAAACTAAAACTTAGCTGCATTTGATTCTGACGTTCACACTTCTGCGTTTGAAGTTTCGAAACGGCAAATCACAAACAATTGCTTGCTTTTATTTATGTTAAAAAGGCTGGAATGTGGTCTTGAGCTTGAGTTCTTGGGATGGCCCTTGGTTGAACTTTTGTAGATAAAAAGGGACCTACTTGGTTCATATCAAACTCATAGGATAATATAGAAAGAAATCGACAATGAATATGGTCTCTATATTTGATTAGATAACCCAATAAATATTTGCCCCAAGATGCGTTCAAACGTTCCACTTCCTGACAACACTATCATCTATTCAGATTGTGGATCATCTCATCCATTCCCATTTTTCATTACTCAATTATTCACATTTCTTATCATCAAAATGCAAACAAACAATGATAAATACGTTTGTAACGTTTATATCTAAAATTTTAAAATGCAACAATTTCTATATATTTAGATATAAAAGTCGTCTTGTAGAAACTTCAAATGCAGACGTAGAAATTGTACATGGCCGAGAAGAGGTTGAGAATGAAACATTGACAAAGCGAAACATAAAAGGAAAAAAAAAAAAAGAAGAGTATTTTGACCAAAGAAAAAAAGGGAGTTGGTTAAGAAGAGGATGTTAACACGCCACTAAAAAGTGACATCGGGAATTGCACCTTTTCATCTCTCCAGTAAATGCCTTCTACCTATCTTCTTTCTGCCCTGCGCTGACGTTTCTTCTCCGATTAGACCCTCCTCTTTGACTTTTTTTAATCCATGTGCCCCTCTACCATAAATATACCTAACCTCAGGGACTCCTCCTCTAATTTTCCAAACCCTCTAAACCCATGATTAGCGCGGGAGATTAATCAAATTCCATTCCAAAACAACTCCATAACCATAACACTCCACACCACTTTCATTCATTCTTTACACAAAAAACGAGAGAAAAACCTTGCAGTGGCTGTTTTGCAAGGAAAACATATCAAATACCAACAAAAATCCTACTCATCACGCTCCAATTCTCTCTCGCCAAAAGAGAAACAAGCGTTTTGTGTTAATGGCGGATCTGTTCGGTACTTCGTCGCCTGCATCTGAACCTGAAGAAATCTCTAGCTTTCTCCAACACCTTCTCCATAATTCTAACTCCACGGGGACCGAGTTTATGCCATCTGATCCCGGTGGTTATTTCTCTAAACGGAGTTTGGATAATGCTGCTTCTTCTGGTGTTTCTAAAAGAAGGGGACTGTCTATTGAGAGTGATCTCAATGATTTTAGTTTTGATAGCGAGGTATTTCGTTTAGTTTAGTTTTGTTTGTTATAATAGCTTTACTAACGCCAACATTCAATCACTTGATGTAGCATAAAGTTGTGGCATAAGAATCTAAGAACTCACAATAACAACGCACACATCTAACCACTTGAGCTTGATTAAAACAGTCAATTTTATTTTATTATAAGAGCTTAAGACCTCAGCTTAATAACGCACGCATACAACTGCTTGAGATAGAGTAAAGTAGCTGTATTTAGTTTGGTTTAGTTAATGATCAGTGTGTGAAATATGGCTTTGAGTATGTGTTAAGGCTAATTGTTTAAAATGTTTTTTGGGTTTGGAGTGAATAGAAAGGTGGTTCTAAGGGGACAGAGATTCCTTCTGACACGGTACGACCTCGGAATTCTTCCAAGAGGAGTAGAGCTGCTGAGGTTCATAATTTGTCTGAAAAGGTTATTTTTTTTCTTCATAAAGTTATAATCTTTTTGCGGTTAAGGTGATAAAAGTGACATTTTTGGTTATGGGTTTGTTTGAAGAATGATTTTTCTTTTTGGGTGCAGAGGAGAAGAAGCAGGATAAATGAGAAGATGAAAGCTTTGCAGAACTTAATTCCTAATTCTAACAAGGTGGTCAAATTAATGATTTGATGTTTTAAATCTGAAAATTTGATAAGTGTTTTCGAGGGATTAATAATTTTCTGGTTTGTTTATTTATGTTTGTGATAGACGGATAAGGCTTCTATGCTGGATGAGGCTATCGAGTATTTGAAACAGTTGCAGCTTCAAGTGCAAGTGAGTGATTACTTCACTTTCATTTTTCACTTGCTTTAGTTCTGAGAGAGATTACGAGTCTGTGACTATCAGTTTGGTTGTCTTTAGCTGGTTTTTTTAGCATATGCCGTACTGTATTTCTGAAGATTAGGGACCATTAGAATGCAGGTTTTGCTATAACTGTTCCTTTTTTAAGATGTAGGGTCAGCTAGTTTCTGGCTTAAATTTTAGGACAAGGGTTTACTTCTTAAGAGGGTCCACAATGGATTCTTTTGTATGATTTGGACATTAGATATTTTGTGTGGATCCAAATTCAATGTTAAGAAGATTTGAGTGGCAAAACATGAATTGTGGCTGCAATTCGGCACTGCAACTGCTTGTGCTGGTTCCTCTAACAGGGAGGAAAAGGTGATTTTTTGTTTATATGGACAAAAAGAGGAAACACCTAGTGTGTAGAGTCATAGACTCACTTGAAAGTTGCTTGAAAACATCTGCTTGAAGTTTCTGATACAGATGATATATTTGAATCTGGAACCAACTTGTGCCATGACATCTCAAATTAATTTGCAAATGTGAGGTTGACATTCATTGACCTGACAAGTTGAGATGAACCAACCACCTCAGGGTTAACCCTTTTGGGATTCCAATTTTTGTTCTTATTAACTGATAAAGAAGCCTTTTGATGCCAACAACTTTAAACAGAGAACTACTATGTCTGCTCCACTAGTGCCCGGTAGGGTATGGTTTCCTTTAGTCTGTCTGTGCTGTTCTATATGATGTTGAATCTACCAAGATTTTTGATGGTTTAATGTGTTGAATGATGCAGTGCAATGGAAGTAGGTTGGAACGACCCCAATCATCTTGACAAATGCTGATAGAAAGGAAAAGAAAACACAATTCTAGTTTTAATAATTATGTTTACTGTAATTGTTTGCAGATGTTAACTATGAGAAATGGTTTGAGTCTCCACCCAATGTGCTTACCAGGAGTTTTACAGCCAGTGCAATTACCCCTTGCTGGAATGAGCTTTGATGAGGAAAATGGATTGTTAAATGCGAACCCAGTGGCAGGTACATTTTCTGCAAATGAAGATTCTGCAGCGCAAACTGGTCTTACTCTTCCAGATCATCGCACAATCCCACCAAATCAGTCAATTGCAATACCTTCAGGGCCGACAATCCCTTCTACAGAAACATCATTTGGTTTTGAACCACTTATTCAGGTTCAGTATGGACCCTTCAGTCTGACACCTTCATCGAAGGTAACTCTGGTAATTGTCAATAACTTTTTGCCAAGATTGTCAGAATTAACACCTCAGTTTATTTCTCTTGCATTGTGAAGGAAATATGCAGGGAAGGCCTGCCGCAACCGCAAGTAGATTCAAAAGCCTCTTCATCAGGTTTGTCCTAGGCGTACGCCTACTCCAAAACCACGAAAGAGGTTGCTTGTCGGTTACAGTTACTTTAATCCCTTTGTCCGATACATCATAAATTGCAACCACTGATCTTTAACTTTTGATCGTCATTTATATTGTAAGAAGTTGATTCACTCGTTGGAACAAAAACTGTGGACAGTCTTAACTTCAACAGAAATGCTTGTTAAGAATTCGCAGAACCATAATCTGTGAGCTGAAAGAAACTGGCAGAAATGAAATTGGCTTCAAAATCATTGTTGGCAGCTGTTATGTTTTATCTTTCATGTTTAGAATTGTCGGTTATGGCAGAAAGGTGGTGAGTTAGTTACATTGCAGTCGACATAATGATGATTGGTGTCATGTCAAAACAAAATACTTCAGTTTTGCTAATCATATCAACCCTTAATCTGTGGAGAATCTTCCAAAAAGCCTTGTAGCTTACAAATATAGCATAAGAAAGTTTCTGAAACTGAAACTTTTGTTCTGTTACGACATAGAATAATACCTCGTTTGGGGGAAAAAATAAACACTTAATGAGGGAAAAGAAAATGCAACCTTAGGGTAGAGTATGAACCGTGTCCATAAACCAATCAATACAGTTGTCGCTTCCGAAAAATTGTCCGTATAGACGAAAAAACGGTAAAAATAGTGATACTACAGAAAAAATACAATAGAAAAACAGTACTACAAGAAAAAATATGACAAATAAATGAAATGTTTTTTATATTTTAATTATTTTATGTGATATTAACAATTTAGACGCAGCAATAGTTAAAGACGAAGAGTTGCCATATAAGAAAGCCGATGATGATATAAAAGAATTTTTTTAAAAAAAAAAAGAAAGAAAATTGCCCATAAGAGTTGTGGACCCTCTATATGAAATCTTTATAAGGGAAGAAGCTCAGGTTTCCGTTTTTTGTTCGAAAGCCAGAAAGACGACAGACAATATCATGATTGTATTTTGGTATTCATTGGAACCCAATTCATCATCGCCTCGTCACTTTTCCGCCACCTTTTTTCTTGTTTCTTCTCTTTCTAAACACACCAAACAATCCCTTCTTGCATTCCTATCTGTTATATGTGTTACAAGCTCGAAATAATCCAGCAAAACGTACCACTATTTAAGTGTTTGGGCAGAACCTATTTATTTGCTTGTAATAATCAAGAAAAACCTGAGAGTAGCACTGAGAGTGATTACAGCCTTAAAAACACTGAATCCAAACAAGGTGGTCATGGAAGAGACAGCAGCGGAAGAGTTGGTGGGTCAAAAGAAAAGTAAAAAGATTGGAAAGGGAAGTAATGGTGGTGGAGATCAAACAGAGCATGAGACACATATTTGGACTGAGAGAGAGAGAAGGAAGAAGATGAGGAATATGTTCTCTAGTCTTCATGCTTTGCTTCCTGACCTTCCTCCCAAGGTACTATTATGTAGTCCGTTGATAATATTATCAGATATTAGAAATCTGACAACATTAAGAGATCGAAAATGCAATATTTATGAAAGTTGTGTGATTCGTAACAGCATTTTCATTTGTGTGTAGGCTGATAAATCCAGTGTCGTTGATGAAGCAGTGAGATACATTAAGTCTCTCGAACAAGAACTACAATCACTAGAAAATCAAAAGCTTGAAAGGTACCAACATGGATCAACTATTCTGGACTGCGAAGGATCAGTTATAAGCACACCAAATACACAAATGATCAGCAGAACAATCGAATCAAGGGAAACATTTTTAGCAGTTCACGGAGCTTCAAAAAACTTTCCAACAACTATTAATTCAATTCCTGATCCTAATTCTGATCAGACTTTTTGTTTCCAGACATGGTTTTCGCCAAATGTTGTGTTGAACATGTGTGGTGATGATGCACAAATTAGTTTGTGTTCTACGAGGAAGCCAGGGTTACTTACTTCCATTTTATGCATTCTTCAAAAGCACAATCTTGATGTTGTATCAGCTCATATCTCTTCGGATCAGAATCGCTGCATCTACATGATCCATGCTCGGGTGAGCAGTTTACATCCCTATGGATTAAAGACAAAAATAGTGATTAAAACCTAACCATGTTGTCATTAATTTGTTATTTACATATATGATATCTACAGATTGGTGGAGCTTCATGCAAGTATGCATTATCAGTTGAAGACACATTCAAGCTAGCAGCAGGAGAAATGAATTTATGGCTTTTGTCATGTTGATTCTGGAATGCAATTATGCATGAACATGAGGTGGCCAGTTACCACCTTTCAGAGTATGAAATTGAAGATGGATCATGCAGTTAAACCAATCCAAATTGTATTCTCTCCCCAATAACTGAAATTCTCCGACTGCATTTTTCTGATAGCTGGAAACATAGAATTTCAGGAATATGATTTGCCGGAAATATTGTTCTCGTCAGGATCACATATTTTGTTGAGACCGGACGTCCAACATATGAGTTAGAAGGAAATATAGATTATCATGGGAAGGGGGATGCCGTAGAGATGTATCAACTTCTTATATGTATATCCGTATTAGCATAAATAAGTGAAACAGCGGGAAAACCATTGGAAATGCAGTCGGGAACGTCTGAACAAGACGACAATATAACAAAAATACTTGGTGCTGAATTGCTTATTAACATGCTAT
>CANYCX010112146.1:0-15280 GCA_948193385.1 Breynia disticha f. nivosa
TTAATAACTTTTCTCGATTGGAATAAGAGCTCGGTCCGTTGCCGTTTTGAATTTGGTTACATTTGTATAAGGCATATCGAATTATTCATTGGGTTTTTGGTGAAAATGTGTTGAAAATGGGTTCGGATGACTACAATTTGGTGGCTTGTTGCATTCGTGCGAGAAATATGCTGTGTTTGGTTCAAGAAAAGTAGCATTTCGAAGGGTGGGTTTGATTTTGGGATTTGAGGACTCTGATGTGTGGTTTTGTAGTTTTGGTTCGACAAGATAGGGCTGTGAAATGTATGGTTTTTTCTTGGTGGTTTTGTGGTTCAATTAAGAAGGGTTGAGATGTTTTCGGTTGGGTTTTGTTGGTTTGATTGGACTAAAGGTATTTTTGATGAAATTTGTGTAATAAGGATTATATTGGATTAAAATAAAATAAATTCAAGGTTAAATACTTGCAAAAGTATCCGGTTGTAGGTCAATGTTTCCTACTTAAAAATAGAAACAAATATTACAACCACAAAAAAAATGTAATTTTAATCTTTGAAAGCTGAATAGAAACAAATAAATCAAATTAATGGTAAGTAAATCCGTCACCAATTTATGGATAAAAATAATTGTTGATATTGTCACAAATTTAAAAACCAAAATATTGGTTGTTAAAACTGTCACTAATTTAATGACAAAAATTTGTGTGGCTAAATTCGTCCCTATTTAGTGACGGACATTGTCGTCGCCAAATAATGACGGAATTTGCAACGTATGGTGTTTTGTCACAAATTAGTCACGGAAACCATCACTAATTTGAATTAGGATCGGCCTTCGTTGCGACGGTCTTATTCCGTTGTTAATTCCGTAACTATTAAAACTTAGTGACGAAAATTCAACATTAATGACGGAAAATGACCCGTCACTAATAACACTTTTTCTTGTAGTGGGCCCAGCTCCGTCACTGATTAGGTTGAAGTCGATGATTCAATTTACACCGATTCCCATTAATAATATGATAACATATATACAGTGATGTCATGAATATTCATAATATATATTTTATTTGTTCTATTTTAAATATTATAAAAGTACAGTTTAGTTACTTAAATAAGTTTTATAATGCAATTTTTCATATTTTTAAAAGATATTTACTTCATATAATTAATTATATTCTCGTGTGTAATTTTAATACAAGAATAAATTTTAAAAAATTATTATATTAAATGAGATTTCTTAAAATATATAATAAAAAAATTAACACTTAAAATAGAAAAAAAGGATATATCATTGGGTGCGAAGTTTTAACATGACATATTAATCGATGTCATGACAATATGATGATGTTATTTTTTTAGCAAAAATATGTCATGTCACCAATTTGTATCAAGTGAGACATATTATTAATTTGATAATGTGAACATCAGAACATGTCATTAATTAATAAGAAATATGAACGAAAGTTATTGACGTACAAATGTCTAATTTGGGTTTTTTTTTAGCTAATCTTAAAAATATGTGTTACCTTTAATAATTATCCCAAATTTTAAACTATTCTTAGATATTAACCCTTGATTAATCTTTCAAAATATTTATCATTTAATTAATCTTTAGTCTAATTAAACTCATATGAAATTATATATAATAATTGACAATATTTCAAATCTTGCTAAACATTATTAGACAAACTCAAATTTGAAAATTGAAGGTTGATGTGGAAAATGAAAATGACATCTAAAAACAAAATATATTGAAATGTTAGTTGGAGTATATGTATAGATGAGTTTTTGCTGCTTCTGTTTGTTGGATAGTTGAACTGAACTTTTTTTTCTCCCTTAATTTGTTTGTTTTTTCTTAACTACTTGGTATCTCTCACTTTCGGTGAAGGTTAATCCGGGATCAGAGCGGGAGACACAACTCCTACTTCATGACGATGACTCCGCTGAGATTCGATCTTGGGAGCACACCAAACCAAACTTTACAAGGAGACTGAGTTGTCAACTAACGGTAAAGATTTGGTAGTTATGAGTAGGTGGCATAATCGAGTTGCACATATTCTATAGTAATTAAGCTAACCTCATTTTCCATGGAAGTATTGACGTGAGATTTATTAGTTAAGAGGCAATTACGGTCAAAGTTCCTTGATTAAGTCCCTTTTTTTTTATAATATACCCCAAGCTTGCAATGATCAGACTGCGAATCTCCATTAACTAATCCCCTTGAGTTTGTCGATAATTAGAGTAATAAAAACATACGTAAATATTTTTATCATGATTAGGGCTTTTAACGAGTCGAGACGATTTTTTTGTCGAGCTCAAATTTTTGTTTAAGTTTAGCATGTTTAAAGCTTGCGAACTAATGAGACTGTTTAAGAACTTCACTAAACAAAAATTAAAATACAATTTTATTTTGCGGTGAGAAAGCAATCTAATGATGATAGAGCAATATGATAGTGATTCAAAAAATTAGGATTTAGTGGCTAATAACTATATGATGACAACTTAAAAACAATTAGAATGAAAATGAAATGAGATAAATTAACGTTGTTATAAAACTATGTGGTTTTATATTGACATATTATAATTTAAATACTATAATTAGTAATTATATAACAATGAGTTTTCGTGTTAATTCACATTTAACAAATTAACGAATTTGATATTGAAATTTGCTTTTCAAATAAATTAACATATTATTTATGATTTGATATTGGCATATCTTCATAATCATAAAATTTACTTTATATACAATTTATAAACCTAAATTTGATAAAAATATATATTTTTGTAGAATTTACAATTTTGTTCACGAGCATAAAACAAGTTTCTTAAACGAATATGTTCATGAACTACGAGCTAAGCATCTGAGTGTTTAAGCTCTGGTCGTTCATTTAAACTAGCCTAAAATTTTGTTCAAACTCGACTCGTTTCTTAACGATACAAGTCATGAACGAACTCTAAACGAGGCGAAGGTCAAGTCGTTCACAAACAACTTGGCTCATTTACAGTTCTAATCATTATACGTTCTATTTTATTGTATTTCTTTATTAAGCACCTTCTATTTTAGTTGACTTATTTTTTATAAAATAATTCTTATTATCTGATACTAACAACAAAGATTAAAAATCGTTCCTTGAATACAATCTAAAAAAATAAAAAAAAAATTGAGCATTTGATCTCTCAATTATACGCTAATAATTAAGTTAGTTTTATGAGAATGTAGGTTGGATGAAGAAGGGAGATGAGGTGCATCGCATGCGGTGGTGGCGATCCTCATACCTCTAATTTTTTTAAATGATCTGCCCTTTCAAACACACAGCTTTACACCCACCAAAAGTTGGTTGCAACGCCAACCAATTATTCCTTTTGTAAATTTATATCCAACATGCATGTATGTATCACCCTCCCTCACTCTCTAAAACACTAATTTTATAGATATAAAACAGTCGCAAAGCATTACATATGTATGAGTAAGTTTGTAATTTATTTTCTCTTTAAGGTTTTAAGTTGATATCCGGTGATAAACTGTTGAAGAATAAAAAGCCTCTCTATAGAGTTAAGGGTAACAAAAAACTGACTAGACTGAATAAATCGATCGAACCGATGTTTAATGGATGGATATAGATGTGAAATTTAAAAAACTGATTTGAACGGTTCAATTACGGTTTGACAAATTAATATATATATATAAGCCCAAATAAAACTAACTTAGATACAATGCATATATATGTCATTTTATAATAACTACGGTATGTAAGTCTAAATAAATTATTTTCATGAATATATAACAAAATTGATTAAATCAAATCGATTCAATCCGATAGTGAACCGAATCAAACGATTTATTCAAAAGACGGTTCAACTATATATTTTCTAAAAGAAAAATCAAACTAATTAATTAGATTAGTCGTTCGATAAAAAACCTGACCCAAACCGAACCATATGTACCCTTTTATAGAGTAATTTGGTTCTTAAAGTTTTGGTGATTATACATAGAAGAAAATCTCAATACAAAAAAAATATTTCTTTTCTCTAGCTATATACTCATATAACATGCAATTTACATAAAACAAAAAGATAAGAGAAGATATATTTAATTAAATATCCTATCAGCTTTAACTCCTCTAATGAAAAGTTAATAGCTCTAACAATAAACCAACATAATTATATTTATATTTTCTTCATAGCAAAGTATGGCGTTTGACTTTGATGGGCAAACCCTTTGGAAAATCGACAAAAGGGAATGCATAAGCTTGATCAGAATCCGCCAACTCCCAGCTAAAATTGAGAACCAAATGGTGTATGAAAACTGCCATTTCCAGCTTTGCCAACTCTGATCCGGTGCAAAGTCGTGGTCCTCCTCCGAACGGCATGTAGTAGTTACTGCTGCTGGTCGTGCCAGGACTGGTCGAAGAAGCTCTTGCATGGTTAGCCTGTACAAATAACACAGCAAGATTAGCGTTAATTGGATTTGGGTTAGATAGTTACATAACCTGTATCGTTCATAGACTTATAATATGTTGTTAACAACTACATATTGCTAACAACTACGCCATCACGCATGTCCAAGAATTCTAACAGAGTGTAACCTGTAAATCTCGCAATAAGTTCCTGTGTGAAGCATAAGGTCAAAGAAGAAAATACCTAAAATGATAAAGGAGAAATCTAAGTAGATACGTTCTAGTCAAGACTCGTCAATGTGTGAGCGTACGTTTGTACGAGAAAAGCATTCTTGAAGAAACCATTTATTTTTTGTCATAATAACTGAACTGGACCAGTTTAGCACATCTAGATTTGACCCACTAGACTGAAAAGCAGAGGTGCACGTGCAAAGATTGAGCCCCACCATTCACATGGGAGCTTCAATCATTTCTCAGAGAGCTAGGTGGGTCTCTTCTGCAAACATCTTGTTGAATGATCATGACACTTCATCACTTCTAATCTTTGTAGGCCAAGGCCGTGTGATCGTACTACGTAGAGAAATCTCTTCTCTTGCTTATATTCAATCTTCTTGTTCTTTTGTGTTCCTTATCCATGGAAATCAGACAGGAATCAACGGTTTGATGTAATGTTTTAAGGTTCCCACTTCATTTTTTTCTCTGTAAATCTTATCTGCATCCTCAGATTTCATTGTCTCAATCTCAAATATCAGACGACCATCGAGTGGTAGACCAGTTTATTGCTTTTCATGTTCAAATTGACAAGAAAAGGATTTATCCGGAACTAGAGAGGAGATAGCAATGTGGAAATGTCGTGGTTGGAGGTGGACCCAATTAAATAAGAAATAATGAAAATTCTGGCATTTGGGTCCTTTTAACTTTATGGCTAAACGAAATAATTATTATGAAAACTACATAACAATAACAATAATTATTAGTATGAGGCATGTTTGTCCCCAACTTCAAATTGAAACTGACCTGCCATCTCCATGGATTGAAGTTCTGAGGCTGCTCAAATGTATTACTCTCCAAGTGCACTGCTGCAATCACCGGCAGCACTTTCCACCCACATGGAATGTCATACCCTATTATTATTTCAAGTGTTTCATTTTACTTATCTTTTTTCCTGAAAGAAAAGCAGAATAATCCGCAGTTTTGGTACCTTCATATCTGACATCCTTGAGAGCTTTCCTGTGAAGAAACCGTACAACGTTTCCAAGCCTGAGCGTCTCACTAATAACCTGTGCATGGATATGTAAATACAAAGTTTATTGTTTTTAAGATAATTGATTAGAAAATTTGAGAGTAGAAAGTCAAGTATTATACAAATTAACGAAGTTTTAAGTACTTACACATTGAGTGAATTCCATTTTCTTGTAGTCATCCCAGGTCAACTCCAGTTCTCCTGACCCTTTCTTTGCTCTTGCAATCTCAACATGTTCTTCCTGAAGAAAAGAAGATTATAAAATGGTATGTTAGTTTGAAGTTGTTCTGGAAGTATCTGCCAGTACACATGAAAGTTATGCAAAGTGGAAGTGATTTACCTGCAACTGTTGAATAACTTCAGGACAGGTTTGCAGGAAGTATATCGACAAAGCAATGGCAACAGAAGAAGTTTCATGCCCGGCAAAGAGCAAGCTTAATATTAAATCAAGAATTTGCTCTGTTGAAAGATTTGAATGCTTCAGTACCCATCCAAGAAGATCCTCATCCTCCTGATTCTCTGTTCCATCCATTTTTCCAAGCCTTTGCTCCATTTTGTTCTGTATAAATTTAAGTATAGTCGATCGAGACTGGCAAAGATCACATGTCCAGTGAGTTTAAAGTCGCCGATTAAAGCGTAGTTAACAGAAAAATGTAAACACTTCATTAGTTACCTGCAAGGCTTTACTGTATGCAGTTCCCGGAAAATTGAGAGGAGGAGAAACGACTCCTTTCATGAAGGTAACATATTCTTTCTTCAGGTTATGTGTTTCTTGCTCTTCAGGATCCATGCTCATGATTTGTTTTGCCATAAGATTGAAGGTGAACTGCAATTTTATGTTCTTAATTTGTAAGAAAAATATGCATTTCGTCTGGTTGATATAAACTCTGAATCATGAATATTACCTTCTTTGCTTCATCTTGAGCTGAAAACACACAATTCTCCTTCCAGGAATCAAGAACAAGAAGTGTATGATTCTCCAATTCTTTCAACAGTTGAGTTTTAATCCTCGCATGGCTTAGAAAGTTGAGAGAAATACTTCTCATTTCTCTGTGCATGTCTCCAACAAGAACCAACATAGACCATTTTCCAAGAATCCCACCTATGCTTCTCGGATAACTGCATTCAAATAATCTTCCTTCATTTTGAAGTATGAATCTATTTAATCCAGCATCTGCAGATACTATCGTTGGCTCTCCGAACAAGTTAGACTTGTAAATCTTTCCATACCTACACATTCATTCAAATAAATTAAAAAAAAAACCACTCTTAAGAGTAATTATTACTTCGAGGGTATGTATTAGTTCTTACTTCTGAATATGCTTCTCCATGAATTCACCTATTGTAGTTGCAGAGTAAGCTCTCAAGTAACCTATAGTTTCTCCAAGAAATGGCCAACCCATGTTGCCTGGTGGAAGATTATATCTTGAATGCTTTCTCCGAACGAGAATGAAGAAGAGAACGAAACAGAAAACCGATGGAAGAAAGAACACAACGAGTTCCGAGTGAGCCATGGAGACCGATGACTCACTCTCTTCGTTTTTGCTGTGTCTGTGATGAAATCTTCCTTGCTTTGGCGTTCCAACCAAAGCCTTTACCTTTTATGAAGAATTAAATTCAGGTTTGTACACCTAATGAAAAGGCTTCGGTCAAGTTTTATATAATATATAGAGTTTCGTATTCCACAGGCGATGAACCAGAACTTAAATGCACTTGTGTTGAAACCAATAGGCTGCTTTTATAAGCTTCTTTCGTTGTCTTTTTAAGCCAAAAGAGCGGAAAGTTGCCATTGAAATTGCTATCAGCCTACTGATCAATGTATTTGTGATGTTTATTACTATGTCACGTTAATATTTTTTTATTTATTAATTTTTCCTTTTTTATAAAATTCTTATTAAACAAGGTGATTAATTTCTCTTTGTGGAAACAAATTTACTACATGATCATAAAGTATAGGAATAAAACCCCATTGAAGATAGTTTCAAGTTAATATTTTTGCTGTGTCAAAAAAAAAGTTAATATTTTTGTATTCCATAAAATAATTATATTCAAATTTATGTCAGACTTGGTCAAAGTAAAAGAGTGGGATCAGAAATATATCCCACCAATTAAATTTCCAAAAAAGCAACAAATCTAGAGGGAATAAGAGCAGATAAAATTAATTCTTCTCCCTTTTTTAAGATTGTTCGACAGATTTCAAAAAAAAATTGTTATACTTGATATTTCTTTCAAAAAATTACTCTCATTTTTATAAGAAAAATTAAAGAAATTTCTATGATGGGGCATCATGAAGAAAACTACTTTTCAGAAAAAATAATTTTTTGTTTATGTTAGAAATAAATGTAAAAGTCAGAATCTTGTTCATATAATTGTATTTGTGTGCATGGAGATTATTTGCAACATTTGTTATAATTGATTGATGATTATGGCATAAACCATTCATCACACCCACTAAATTGTGGTCAACATTCTCAATTGAACTGTTCTAATGATGGAGAAATCTAAGCCATGACCGTAAGATAACCCCACAGTTATAAGTAAGGCATAAAGATGATAATTCGTATTATTTATAATATAAATATTATAAAAATTAAATACTTATTAATCATGTTATCGAGTAAAAAATTATTAATTTTAATTATAAAATTATAATCCGAAAAGGCAAGACCTACTATTGGAATAATACAATATTTTCAATTTGTTCTATATAATAAAGAGTTTAATAAAAAAAAATACTCCAATCCACTTTTTATTTGGTTCTTCATATTTAAATATAAATTAAAGAGTTAACTTCATTCTTTAAAACTAAAGAGCCAATTTTAACTCTTTATCTTCTTTTCTATGCATAAAATTTTCTTATTTTCTTAATTAATATCTAAAACAACCTTGTGTATTCTTAAAAAATAATCTTTTTTATTTTTTCTATTTTCAATCATCACTTTTGTACGAAATATTACAAGTTTTTTTTATTTTTAAATTCTAAATATGTTTTTCCTAATTTTTTTATGAAAAACTTTGTGTGTATATAGATGATGCCACATTAATTTGATTAATTTGATATTAATAATTCTATATTTATGACTTTCAATTCTTTTTTTAAACTATGATCTTAATAGAATAAACAAATTAAGAACGTAAATAAAGAGCCACATTGAAACTTTTATTTAATTTCATTCTTTATAATTTTACAAACTCTTTATTCATTTAAAAATTCTTTTTAAATTTAACTATTCTTATCGGAGATCAATGTTTTTTTTTTCTTTTCTTTTTTTAAAAAAAAGAAAAGTATTTGAAAAAGGTAAGAGATTATATTCACAAAATGGGCATTAATAATATTTTTGCATTAATTTCTACAACGAATAATAATATAAATTTATTAAAATGTAGAAATGGGTGATGTTTAGAAATCGAGTCCACGTGCGTACATTATTGCACTTCACGTGAACACTCACATCTGCCAACTTACTTCCCAAATCCGACATGCTTTTCTGCCGAATGCCAATCCCCTTCCCACCTTCACTTTTCTTCCCTCCTTTTTTTCCAAATATTTTAATCATAAATTTTCTAAATATTTTAATTATAAATAATTATGTTTAAAATTTAAAACACAATTTTTTTTTATATATAACTGTTGTGATTAAGTGGCAATCCCTTTCTAAGAGCACCTTCGTTACGAAGAAATTAACTGCCTTTTATCTCAGTTTGACGACAACAAATACAGCATTAAATGAAGTAATGAATAAATTAAGCGTAATAATTAAAGAGAGAAGACCTCACAGATGAGAATCCAACTAGTTAAGCAACCAAAAATTTGAAAGCAAGTTGCTTAACTTGTTAAAACCAATCCAAACAAGTCTTCCTCCAATCAAACTAACTCATATTTCGTCAATAATATAAACAAAAGAGAAGAGATGCCTAACCACTCGTGCGGGTGGCCAACATTTCCAATGATTGCCACCGTAAGCCTGAACTTGATTCCTTACGCGTGGCCAATAATACACGTGTGGATGGTGACAAGACGTATGATATTGATATGAGAGATAGAGAGAGAGAGGAGAGAGGAGAGAGAGTGAGAGAGAGAGAGAGCGTTTTGTTTAAAGACGGTGATGAAGTTAAGAAGATAGGTCCCTAACTCCACCCGCACATCTCTCTTTACACCCCCCAGATTTCGATGCACCACAAATATACCTTATTTTAGGGTAATCACGGTTTGAAAATTTAAACTCCTAATTTACATCCTAAATATTTATGAAGAAATCAAAATTAATTTTTTTACAGATCCCATCAAAATTTATATTTTTCGACAGAATTTGTTGGATTCAATTATTGGGAAAATTTCATTTTCCTGTAGTAAATAGTTGAAACAAAAATTATTAAAATATAAAAAGAGTAATAAAATATAATAAAAAGAGATAAAAAAAATTATCTTCAATTAGTTCTAATTTAATAAATTGATTAAGTATTAATTAGTTGTTGACCACTGGTTTAATTATGGGCGAACACATATTTCGAATGTGAGAACGTCTCAATTGACGCACAATATATTATTTTTTGTGCAATATGTTCCGTAATACTCCCTCCGTCCCATTTTATGTGACACAAAAATGTTATTTTGATGTCCCAAAATAAATGACATTCTCAAATCTTTTACATTATTTTACCTAAACTAATCTTCATTTATTTCTCTTTTAACCAATTATAAACAAGTAATAAATGTTTTTGCTCTTAAGTCAAGTAATAAATATGGGTAAATTAGGAAAATACAACAATAATTAATGCAAATGAAAATTTTGATTTTAAACAAAAAATTCTCACATAAATTGGGATAGAGAGAGTAAGTATATATATTTTGACTAGGCTATTTATACAACTTGACAATTGAATGTGAAAAAACTGAGTATTTAAATTTGTGGAAACGTACTAATGTCACAAAACTTAGGAAATTGAATAGAGATTTGCATCGGAGATGGCGTTGTTAGATATTAAAGGGAAATGCAAATTTGGAACACAGATAACATTTTGGTAATTTTTTTGTTCGTCTTATTATTTTATTAATAAGTGTATAAAACTTAAAAAAAAATAAATGGAAAGGACATGAAAAAAATACACTTAATTGGAAACTAAACGAAAATGTCGGTTTTTCAAAAAAAAAAAAAGAAAATGTCGGTTCAGAAACTTCCAAAATATGTGGAGTTGGATGAAGACTATTATCCTTTTCGGTAGGTAATAGAAAAATTCAATGTAATGGGTTGTTGAGGTACTATCTATCTCCTTTGAAAATGATTTTTTTTTTGTACAATAAAGATTTTGTTTTTTATAATGATAATAAGCTTAATTTTTGTAGTTTTTGTTACATAAAAATAAGTTTGTTGTGGCCTAAAATTAACCCGTTTGTACACATAGTTCGAATGAAGTACGTGATATGAAAGAACATGCGAGATGAAAAAATCATTTAAAAAAGAAGCATGTGAAATGAAAGAAGAGACGAGATGAATCAACCATTTAAAGAAGAATAATAGTACATTTTTGTATATAAATATGAGAAGTTCTGAATAAAAAGGTAATCGCCATACACATATATTTATTTGCTTATTTACTTTCAATTACTCTCTTAATTTAGTTTAAGTTAACCTTAGCTTACTCAATACCACACGATCACTTGTGATAGCAAGTCAAATATTCTCTGGTGCTTCAAGTTTAAATATTTTTTTTGGTTTATAATTTGATTCTCAATATATTTTATTTCAGTTCAAATATTTTCTTTATGTATTTAATTTCTCGTGCATTTTCGTTTCACCATCTAAAACTTAGGCCTTAGTCTCTTAGTATGCCGAAGTTTTTCGAGCAAAAACGAAATTAACGACAAACAGGAAAGAAAAGAAAATCAGGGGAAGTAAAATTTATTTGTTTTAGTTTCTTTTATTAAAAAATTCACTACTTTTCAATTTAAAAATTCAAAAATTTTAAAAAATTAACAATAAATTTAATATATTTTTCACGCATACTTATAATTATTACATTTTCATCATTTTATTTTCGTTAAAATTTACTCGATGTCACTTCTTATTAGAGATGACAACGGGGACGGGACCCCTTTCCCCGTCCCTGTCCCCGAAATTCCGAATCCAAATCCATCCCGCCCCGTCCCTGTTGGGATGTTATTTTGGATATCATCCTCGTACCTGCTTTAATACTATTTTTTAAAAAATAATTATGTAAATATATATATATATATATAATACAAACGTGCATGGATACTGGTATTATCCGACGGGGTCGGGGATTCTCCGTTGGTGACCCCTACGGGGACAGGATTCTCCTCAAGGATTGAGGGAATATCATCCCCGTCCCATTCCCAATTTTTTCAATCGAGAAATTTCCGTCGCCGTCCTCATACCCAATTAAACCGAAAATTCTCCGATTAAAATAGAGACGGAGAACGAATTCCCCACAAATTACAAATTTAATTGTGATCCCTACTTCCTATCATAACATCCAAACATATGTTAAAATGCTCTGCTCATTCTTTACGGTTTTGTAAAAAACGACAAACAACGCATGGGATGACGACAGGCTGTGTGTAAGCCTACAAAACATAAAAAGACAATGCAATGGTCAAACTTTTACAAGCATCTCCTGACACTTCTGATTTTTGCAGAGTTGACCTCATTCAATATTTCTATTCAATTTTTATTACCATTTTCTTATTTTATTTCTTCACCTTAGTAATATTTTTTTTCCTTAACACTCAGTATCCTAGATATATTGGCCTAAATTAATCTGGACTCGGAGCGAAAGCCACAGTTCATCCTTCACAAGAGGCGACTCCTCCAAGACTTAAACCCAGACGCTACTCAAGTTCGAGACCTCTAGAGGGGTTGAATTGTATCCAACCAACATCTCTTGGGTTTATGTTAGTAATATTTATTGCCTACATTAGGTAAGATTTCTGTTCGTGGTTGTTCAATTAACTTACATGAATCATTCATAATTGGTTGGTAAGATTTCGATAAACGAAATGACTGAACATTAATTAATACTATTATTGGCTTAATTAGCTCAACCTACTACTCTACTTCTCCTTAGATGCTACTATTTAATTTTATTTTTTAAATGTAGCCTTAATTGCTTCATTATTATTTTTTTGCATAAACTTGCTCTTAATTACTTTTTTTTTTAGATGAAATCATTTTTAAACTTATGATAAGCAGCGTGGCTTATTATATCCTACCTAAATTAATTAATTTTTTTTAGAACTACAGAAGGTGTTCGTTATAAGATTTCAAACGTTTGAAGATAATAATAATAATAATAATAATAATATATATATATATATAATATAAAAATTAAATAATCGGAAAATAGAGATAGATATACAATGAGTTTAAAAAAGGAATACACCTTATTATATTAGCCTAAAATGGGATACAAAACATATCAGAAAACGTTCTTTTTGTCGTGTCTTCTCTTATAAATTTGGTTCGTATTGTACTTTTTTTTTGTAATATTACTCTCTCTTAGTGTTGACAAACTTTAGTTGTAAAATTATTGTATTTACTTGTCTGTCTTTTTATATTTATTTAATTTTTTTTAAACTTAAACCTCCGTTTATTTGGAAGAATTCATTTTTCAAGAAAACGTTTTTCTTCTTTTTCAACGTTTACTACTAACGTTAAATAAGTTAACAAAATTATAAATTAAAAATCAATAGAAAAATGATAATTATTCTTAACATATTTTTTTTAAAAAATATTTTCTTATCGAATTTATAGAATTATATTTTTCTTTATATTTTTAAATATTTGAGTATGAAATACTAAAAAATATAATTCTAAAAAATAATATTTTAAAACATAGAAAATATTTTTTTGTCCGTAATGTTGTATTCCTTACATTATTTTTCCGGCGTAGCAGAAAACTTGATCGGCGCGATGATGAACTTCCTTTTTATCTGAAAAAAAGGAAAATTCGCTCACTTATTTTCCCCGGTCCCCTCTTTAGGCGTACGTGTGTGAATCGCAATTCGGCGTGGAATTCAATTCAACTGGAGCTTTGCTTTTAAAAAAAAAAATCATGAATAGTGATACTTCTCAAAATAATATAGCTGTTGTCCTCTAATGTTTTGGTTTTTGAAATCGTCCTGTAATCTTTTAGTCATCCTCAATTTTTTTTATTGTCTAAGGGGCCACTTTGTCATGGGAAATTAAATGATGACACTTTAATTGAAAATAAAATAACTCATAACTATTATAAATACAACATAATAAAAGCATACAAAATAAATAAATTTTTTTGAGAATTGACTTCTATTAACCACATTCGTCCTATTTTTCTTATTTTGCTGAGTATTAATTTGTGATGGTATTATGTGTTATGTTACTTCTACGTATTATCTTATGTTTGGCATTTCAAATTTTTTTATCATAAATATAGTTTTAATATAATGTGATATCAAGTTATGATATTATTAATCTCTTATGTTATTTATTTGAATTACAAGTAAATTTGTAGTACTTTTAATTAGTTTAATTATACACCAATAATTTAATGATACATTTAATTTAATTATTAAAAAGAATGAATATGGTTTTTTTTTTGGGCCTTCTCTGGTTGATATACCAATCAACCACCTCTAATTGTACTTAAGATAATTTGAAAGCTTCATGATTACATGAGGTTAACGGAAGCAGAAGAATACTAAAATATTTACAATATTTTTTTTTTGGAAAAATTTTAAGAAAGGGGTCGGGCTAACCAACAAACCAATGGCAGGGAGACGCATTTCGGTTAGTCCCGGCGAACCGGCAGGTTAAAACCTGTATGCCTCCCCAGCGCCGCTACGGAGGATCGAACCCACGATCACCAAGAAAGGGGTTTGACACCTTAACCGCTGAACCCATGGACAGGGGTAAATATTTACAATATTTGTATGATTATAACCGATAATTATCAAGTACACGTGTGCCGATTGGAACAAAAAGCATAGGAAATGGATCGAAAATGACATGAATTCTCAAGTATGTTGTGAACAAGTTAGCAATCCATGCCTGCAGCATTTTATAAAGGCACTTTTTGGTGCCACTACCACCCACCTTTTCCATCCACACAGCATCCCATGCGTCGTACTTTTTTTTTTTTTAATCATAATGCAAGCATCAACACTACGAGTTTTTTACACGATTTATAAGTACACGATATGAATAAAATAATTTTAATTTTTGTAATATTTATATTGTAAATAATGACATTTGATTGAAAATATTACAACACCATTAATACGAATAGTCAGTTCTATGTAGAATATTGAAATATGGCGCGTGAAATAGAAATAAATGATGGTATGGTTGCAACTACTAAAAGCGGCCTGCACGAATTTTACTGTTTACTCTCTCCGTCCCACAATAGATGTTGTTTAAGATTTTACCTACGGATTAAGAATACATTTAATATGTTTTAAATTTATGTTCAATTAACTATATAACATTTGTCTTAGACACATAATAAGAAGGGATTATTACATGGATAAACACTTTTTAATTATGATATTCAATTTTGAAGTGCATTTTCAAATATACCAGCTTTTTAAAATTCCACTTCTCATGTTCTTTCAAAAATCAACCCACTAACTTCCCATTAACTTCCTAATTTGTTAAAATTGAATATTA
>CANYCX010112232.1:0-10232 GCA_948193385.1 Breynia disticha f. nivosa
TCTCTGATCATCATTCTCATTCTGCAACTAAAACTCACATCCATGCTTGTGATATTACACACGTCATGGCGTGCTCTAAAACGCATAATCCCACTGGAAGTTTGCATTGCTTACATACTCACATCCCTTTGGCTGCTAGCGAAACTAAACCCACTTCCATGCCATATTTAAGGACTTGCTTATGTATGACATTGAAACGATATCAAATCCTTGAAATCATATGTGTTTATCTGCCTATCTTCATTCTCCACAACTCTCAATTCCCAACTCCATTATTAGATGTAGTTGATGCCCATAAGGAACTTGTAACTTCTTCATTTATTTCAATCTGTTGTTTTATTATTTGATTTCTCTATATAAACGTAGCATTCTTCGGTTTCATTATATTCGTGTTGTGTTTTAGTGTAACGTTAGAAATGAAGAATCTTTTGCTTGTTTCACTCTCGCTGGCTTTGGTTGTTGGACTCGGTGAGAGCTTTGATTTCCATGAAAGAGACTTGGCGTCGGAGGACAGCTTGTGGGAGTTGTACAAGCGGTGGAGGAGCCACCACACCGTTTCGCGGGATCTCCATGAGAAACACAAACGTTTCAATGTGTTTAAAGAGAATGTGAAGCATGTTCACAATACTAATAAGATGGATAAGCCTTATAAATTGAGGTTGAATAAGTTTGCAGATATGACTAACCATGAATTCAGAAGCACCTATGCTGGCTCGAAAATTAAACATCACAGGATGTTCCGAGGAGCATCGAGAGGAAATGGCACTTTCATGTATGAAAATGTTCTAAGTGTCCCTCCATCTGTTGATTGGAGGAAGAAAGGCGCAGTTACCCCTGTGAAGGACCAAGGCCAATGTGGTTAGTTTAACTTTCTTCAATCCTTACACCTTTAGTATTCATTTATTGTTGCAAGCTGATCAGTTTTTTTATTGGTTTTCTGCCTGGTACAGGTAGCTGCTGGGCATTTTCAACAGTGGTAGCTGTTGAAGGTATTAATCAGATCAAGACCAACAACCTAGTATCTTTGTCTGAACAAGAATTGGTGGATTGTGACACTGAAGAAAACCAGGGATGCTCAGGTGGTCACATGGACTACGCATTTGAATTCATTAAGCAAAAAGGAGGAATTGCCACTGAAGATAGTTATCCTTACCAAGCTGACGATGGAACTTGTGATTCTTCTAAGGTCTACTCTCTATTTCATGAGATTGCACTTGCAAAAACTAACTGATATATAATAGACTGAAGTGATCCATACTAAAAGAAACTTTCCACAGGTGAATTCACCCGCAGTATCCATCGACGGACATGAGGATGTGCCAGAAAACAACGAGGAAGCGCTTCTTAAAGCTGCAGCGAACCAACCAGTCTCGGTAGCCATAGATGCAGGTGGCTCGGATTTCCAATTCTATTCAGAGGTAAATACTGGAGAAACCAATTGCTAAACATTCTTTCACTAGTACAATGTGGCTAATACTAATGTCCATGATTGCAGGGCGTTTTTACCGGACAGTGCGGCACTGAGCTAGATCACGGAGTTGCAATTGTCGGATATGGAGCCACTCTTGATGGAACAAAATACTGGATTGTAAAGAACTCCTGGGGACCTGAATGGGGGGAGAAGGGTTACATAAGGATGCATCGTGGCATTCGTGATCGAGCAGGTCTTTGTGGTATTGCAATGTCTGCTTCATATCCCATCAAGAAGTCCTCAGATAATCCTGCTTCATCTAAATATTCTCCCAAGGATGAACTTTGAATTCCTATCACACTCACAGTACTTGATTCCTTCAAAGAATAAGCACCTGCTTTCATGTATTCCCTTCACATTTCCTTCAGTATTGTTTGAATATTAATAATACTTTTCAAGCTCTTAAAATTCAAAATTTCTGTGAAAAAGAACTTCAAATCATCGCTTACACAATATGTTAAGCTGATATACAGAAAACAGGACAATTTATATCAGAATAGCAAGTTTTTTATTAGATTCGTAGTTCATAACATGTTCACAGATTATCAAATGCACAGAGCCTTTCACAGAAAGTTGAGTTATATGGACATTTATTTAATTAGGCATTTGATAAATGAGTAGGAGTTATAAAGCTCAACCATAGCATCTGATAGGATCAGTGCAGCCCTTAGCAGCAGACTGTTTGAGACCCCTTCCACCACCTTTTTCAAGATACTGCTGATGATACTCCTCAGCCCTGTAAAACCTCTTTGCAGGCAGAATTTCAGTCACAATCTCCTTATCTTTCAACTCCAACTGCTTTGCTTCCTTTGATTCTTGAGCCAACTTGGCTTGGCTCTCATTGCAGTAGTATATTCCTGATCTATACTGTGCACCCACATCTCCACCCTGACACCACCAACCCAACTCCATCAATCAAACCATGTCGTAATCGTATCGTACTATTTTCTATCGGTTATCATTATTGATGGCATAAAATTTACAAAAAATTGAATTTATATCATTTGTACCGTGTAATTAATTGAGAGCTCTAATTTCAATAGTGAAATGCAAGACCTAGAATTAAAATCGAAACCATCTAATCATGCGAACAGAACCAGATATAATTAAAGTATTAGAATATTCATTCTCAGAAAAGTAGAAAAAACATCTTTTTATAAACGTCAATCAGAAGTTGCATTTAACTTTTGCAGTATTCTCTAAGCAATCAAGAAGCTATAAAATGTCTAATCTTTAACTTTTCAGAATAACTCTATCAAAGGCCAACATATTTCCCGAATCATTCTAAACAGAGTGAATTAAAACTATTGTAATCAAATACAGGAAGAAAAAAAAGTGAATTAAAGATAAGAGTAAAAGAGAAGAGAGAGTGAACCTGGCGATTGATAGAAGTGGGATCATGGCGTGACCAAAAGAGAGAAAGGAGATCTGTGTAAGAACAGAGTTGTGGGTCATACTGAACTCTCACAACCTCAACATGATTGGTAGTTCCAGTACACACGAGCTTATAGTTAGGGTTATGAACATGACCCTGAGAGTAACCAACTTCAGTTTTAACCACACCAGCCAATCTCTGGAAAGCTAACTCCACGCCCCAGAAACATCCTGCTCCAAACTGTGCCAATTCGTGAGATGGGTTGTCAGGTTGGTCAAGATCAGGTTCCAGTGCTGGGTTGTTGCTCGAATCTGTTGCCATATTACAACTCTGCTTCTGCTTCTTCTTTTCGGTCAATGACTCCAAAAATGTATTAGTCTTACAAGAACTTATGGAAGGGGTCAAGGGGTACTATTTAGTGAGACGGCCCCACTGGTTCTAATGAAAAGGAAATCTATGTCATATTATAATTTGTCTGTTAGGGCAGGAATAAGTGAGGTTGGGATGGGATGGAGCACTCAACCCAAGTTGAATGAATTTGGCCGTATTAATGGACAGATAAGAAATTCCTAGTAAAAACTTACCTGTAGTTCAGGTCCTACTTAGACACATTTACAAAATTACAAGAAAATAAAAAGGGTATAGCAGTTGAAACGAGGAAATAATAATATAGGAATCGTCCCTGCAAATTAATTAAACTGACAGAGATGAGTCAGGATTAGGATCCTAGGAAGTTGCTTCATATTATTTCAATTATATAATGTCATAAGTAATGAGATTGTTATCCCAAGATGATGAAAGCAAAGAAGCAAATCTCAAGTGGACACAATGAAAATGGAGAGATTTGGATTACAAAGCCTCAAATTTGCAGAATAATTTAATTTCTTCTTCACCTGTTTTACAACATTCTAAAAGAAAACAAAGGAAAACATCTCTTTAACTGCACCTATACAGCATCTTAATTCATATATTAGTTAAGGAATGAAGTTATAAACATATTTTCTCAATTTTTAACTGAATCCTCATAATGTGAAGCTCCTAATCTCATGGTTTTGTGCCAGTTCGTCTTGTCTCTTTCTCTTAGGAAGAGAAAGAGAAGATATAACTCTGGCAGACACAACCTTTCTCACTAACAGCTCCCATAGTGCATCATCTTCCTTTTTCTCTTGCTGAATTTTCAGTTTAAATTGTCTGTTACACGAAAAACATTAATAAATGTTAACAAAAAAGGGTTTAAGGAAGTAAATCATAGTATTGGAATGAAGATAACAATGCAAAAGCCAAATGTGAGTTCATTTTTCAATGGAAAAGGACAAGTTGAGCGTGAAAAATGCAAGAATATTTTAAAACAAGCATGACAAAGAGATTAGGTCCATTATAATCCATCTGTCATTATCCTAAAAGACAGGAAAATAGTGGTATGGTAGACCACATCCATAAAAACAGAGCTATCTGGTCCATCACAAATTGCATGCATGCATGCCCACCTCTGAATTGATGGCACAACAGTTAAAGGAAAAAATCATTAAAGCTTTCTAAATTGTCTAGAAGGTCTCCGATCGCATATCAAACTGAGAAAAGAAGACTTGTGAATTGCTCCGGCCAATGGCCCAATTTCATATGCAAAAAAGATGCTCCAGAGCTGATAGCTTTGCCAAGTGTATCAACTTTGCGGGCACACAAAGAGGAAAATGATTTCATGTATATTGACTTTCTATAAAATTAATAAGATACGTGTATCACATGCGAAATTTAAAGTTAAGTAGGTAAGCAAGTTTTGCAAAAAGGACCAGAAAAATTATAATTGTGCAAAGAAGCAGCTGGCGTTGGGTCCATGATGTCTAATCTAAGTCTAGCAGGACTTTTCAATTTCTGCAATCATGCAAGGCTACACTGCCACACTACCAACCAAATCAGAAGCTGCTACCCATAATCATGCAAAGATGAGATTTTTTTCGAAACCAACAAATGTTTCAAGAAAAAAAAATCTAATGCTCATGAACCATTGATGTGTCATGTGGTAATGGCTCAACCGATTAGGTGCACTGTCAAACTGTAAACTAAAGGGCTTTAGTTTTATACCTGCAAAGTGGAACCCTGCAATAATCAGGTTGGTCACAGATTGAAGAGTGAAGTCTAAGGAGCTGCCACATCCGTTTACAACGTGAACAACCTCCATTAACTCGTTTCCCACAAGAGGCGAAGTGTTTGAATAAAAGCTGGAGACCTTGACAAGTTGAGAATTTTCTGCAAGGACCCTTCTTTGAGCATGGCTCCATGTCATATGGCCCCACTGTAGTGCATCCTTCGGTGCATATGTGCTTCAAACAATCCATTGCTTCACTCAGCTCCATATACAGCCTCTTCTCTTCCCTGTGCCTCCTCGTCCTCTTCTTCCTCTGCACCCAAATACATGTTTTTAACTCTTTCCATAAGTATTTGTTTAGAGTAAATTCAAACTGCTTAGTTCAATCTACATGGACATACCATTTCTCTACAACCAATTGAAAGAAAACGCTTTTTAGAACTCACCGATTCAGCTTCATTAATGAACTGTAGGATCTCGAGCTCCAGCCATGGATCATGCTTTTGCATGAACTTCCACGCTTCAGTTTTCTCAACAGTCTTGAAATGACAAGACACCAATTTCATACAGCGGAGGTAAAGATCGGGCGCATCACACAGCCTTGCAAGCTGAAGAACATCCACCACGTTATCAGTGGTCAAACGTTGACCAACAGCTTTGGTGCACTTGTTCTTAAGGGTTGGGACCAAGTACACGTGGGACAATGCAAGTAGATGGATTCCATACTTCTCTAACTCCTCATCCCTGCACCTGGAAATAAGGGTAAACACGTCATTTTAATAAACAAAGTTAAAAAAAGGCCGACCAATTAGAATGAAATTATTAACTTCCGAGGTTTTGGTTCGTCTTACGTAACTCAACCGAACAAGTAATAACATAAAAATATCAGCCGCCAGTTTTGAACTGCAAATTTAACTACCCCCGGATATTTCATGGATAACCTAATTTAAGAGTTACAGATCAGAAAAAATCAACGGTTGAGATCAGACTACTGCTTACTAACCTTGAGGAGTATAGGAATCGAACAAAGGAGGAGACGGCAGCGTTTGGAACGCCGAGGATTGGAATTATCTTCTCCGAGCTTCCGTGCTTACTTGGCCGATCGATTATGTTCTCCAGTATTGGTGAAACAGAGGCCTAACACAATTTCGAAACAATAAAAACTTTAACATTTTCGAAACATGAAACAACCATAACCAAATGAAACAAAACAAGCATGGCCAAGTCTAACTCATATGTAACAATAAATCTTTGAAAACCATCATCCAAAAAAAAATGTAACAACTAAAATGAAAAACAACAATTAAAAAAGAGGAGATAACGAGAAATTGTACTTACGAGGACACTGGTGTGAGCTGGGATGCGGTGGCCTCCGGAGGTAACAATGCAAACATCATGTCGGGGCAAATGGGCAGTGGCGGTAGTTGTTCGCGTTGGCGAGGTGGGTTCTTCCATGTGTTGAACAGAAGACAAATAGATTTGTTTCGTTGAGTTGGGACGCTAATATAGGAAGGGAAAAGTGGTTGGGTGGCAGGCTGGTTGGAGTGTGTCTTAGATTTTATGGACAGGCAATGAATGATAAATAGGGAGAAAAAATAAATTGATATGAGGAATAGGGATGGGATGCGACGCGCCTATTTTCTTGTGTAGGCTGGCAAACGAGGCATTCTTCGTCTGCACTGACGACACAAGATTGGATTGGATTTTTAGGAGCTACAGTTTCTGAGAAAATCCTTTTTTATTATGTAATAATCTGTTTTGGTCAAGTTTAATAGGTCGGAATAAATTATAGGGAAGTATAAACTAATGTTGTTGAGAAAATTGAAATTACAAGTTAAGAAAATCTTGCACACTAACCCTTTTTTCTCTTGTTGACAGCTTCTACAATCATAAATCACTCTAAGAGGTTTATGATTATGTGATGTTATTATTTTTTTTAATTTTTTATTTATTAACTATTCTTCCACATTCATAAAAATCTCATTAAACTCTATTATGTGACTCATTATAATTAAAAAAATAAAAAATAATTTCTAAATCTAAATATTATATAAGTGGACTCCACTAAAATAAGTGGAGCCCACGTGAACTGTTTCACATTTGTGAAACGTTTCATGCGAGAGGTGAGATAGCATAAAGTGGATGATATGAGGGTATAAACCCCCAACTACAAATGCTTTTACGAGTGAAAAAAAAATTCAAAGAAATTTAGTCTTTGGTTTTGGTTGAATCACATGGCAATAATTGTGAGTCTAGAAATTTATATGATATTCTCTATGTGTCAAAATTTTCAAAATAAATATTGTTTTTAATTTTTTTTTATATTATATGTCATTTTGTAATTCTAATACAATATTTAATAATTTATTCTATGTTGTTTTTATTAGTTTTGTTTTTTTAAAATGAATTTATTTATTAATTTTTTAATATAACTAAATATAAAAATATAATAATCAATTAAACATTAACTTAAAATATATTAAATATATTTTTAATCCGTGTATGAAATATTAACCTACATCTATTTTGGAACCGGGATTATAGACGTACGATATTGCCAAATTTCATATTGCATTCGTTGACGTAATGTTAATCATGCAAAATGTTTTGCATGCGCCACGACAATGTGCAAATTATGGCTTGAGATTTATTCGTTGAAAGTTACGCGTCTTACATCTATTTCATACAAGTCTAACCAGCATTCTGGATTGCCTTCATCGTCTGTTTCATCTCTTGGAACGAAAAATTAATTTGGGACCTAACACCAACTCAAATTTATATTGAGAAACAGCAACAAACAAGTCAACATTGTCATACAGCAACCTGAGTTTCTCGTGCCAGTGTTGGTAGGATGGAGTCGTCGCATTCGGGAACCCCAACTTTTATGCTGGATCTTAGGGCTCAGTGGGGCTAATTTCATGGAATGATTCACCTTTTGCGCGTGGGGGTTCCTTGCATTTTCTCATGCTACAAAAATTTCCATATTAATTAATGTTTTTCCTTGTGTTTTTTTATTGCCACTTTCCGTCTATGTAGATTAGAATTAACACCAATATATTTGTTTATGCGTTCTTTTCTGCCAAGTTGTAAAAGTACACTTAAAATATCTGTGAGAGCTGATGTGGATTGGATAACGCCACATTGCCTTACAAAACGACGCCGCACTTGGCAATAAAACGAGGTCGCATTTGTTAGAGGTCAGAGGCCGGACTTCAATTAAACGCCTCTTCCATATCTCAAGAGTCCACTTAGATCCGACCTGTCATCTCGTTCTAATCCGTTTCGGTTCCACCTGACACAAATGACACGTGGCAGTTACCGAATTGCCACTCCAAACAGAGCGAAGAAATCCTAGATTCTGACAACCAGTCATTTTAAGCCACGTATAGCATTACTAGAAGAGAATCATTCTTAGCGGTTATTAAAAATGGTCCCACATAGGATCTGACGTCAATAATTGGATTGTCGGTAGGAGCTTCATGTGGATTTGTCGGAACCGAACTCCGATTTGATAACACCAGAGGATCTACAAAACCTTATTTGATTAACATTATAATTATTTTAATATTAAGTGTGTGGTGGAGGTTTAATTAGTTATATTGTTGGACTGTGGCTGGTAAATTAAAGAAAGTAGGGTATGAGATTTGCGATTGGTTTTTAGTTGTTTTATAGTAAACAAAAAAGTTTGGAGTTTGGAGGGGAACGTGACATTTGCATAATTTAATTCACGTGGGCCGGTTCTGGTTCGGGCATTTAATGAATCGTGAACCGCCGGTTTAAATTCGGAACCGACAATTTCGGCCCGTTTTCCACCTCTTGTAATGAATACATTTAGCATTGATGTTTCCCTTCGGTTAACACACATATCTAAATATTCATCTGCCATTACGCTTCAAATTTTATCATGATTCAACTAAACAAAGCTATTTACACTTGATTATTAATTTAAGTGGTTGAGTTGTACTTAACAACTAGTCGAAAAATCGCACTCGCGCGAACTATAATATTTTTACGGAATATTATAATTTTAATGTTATTTGTAATCATAGTTATAATGAGTTTACTATAGTTATCACACTGCATGATTCCCGACTAAATTACTCTGCATTAGACAAAATCCGTAAAATCGCAAGAAAAATAATTGAGAAAAGCTAGGCATCCACATTGACGAACACACACACATGTGATGCAGAAAATCAATTACAGAAACATCAAACATCATGAACACAATGGAATTAATTATTACTGTTTAATCGGTCAGCAAGCTCAATTATTAATTCATCTTTAACCGAATGTTCTTGTTCCAATAGATGAGCATCTCCTTTTATTACAACTTACAAGGCAACGGAATGGTGGCCCGAAAGGAACTGCCAAAAGGTACCCTTGTGTAAACATTCGTAGGCAAAGAACCATTTCCCTTAACCTTCTTTCCTTCGTCCTAAATGCAACCCACTTTAAATCTACAAGACCAAGCAAATACAATTTTGCTAAAAAAATCAAATAAACTGATTATAGTCCTAAGCATGAGTTTTCCTACATGATTGTAAGCAAACATGCTAGATAAGAGAACAGCTAACGAGAATATCTGACTGTTCTATGTTACTTGCATAAGAGAAAAAAAGTTAAATCAAGATTAAAGAACAACTGCATAATATAAAAATAACAACATAAGAGCACGAATGTATAATTTTCTGAAAATTCAAAAGAATAATTCATAGTTTGATCATAAGCATTGATTCCTTCACTATCTAATTAATAGCAGAAGATCATAGTCAGCTTCATCGATACCACCCATCTAAAAAGAAGCAGCTTCATCGATACAACCCACCTAAAAACAAGCACATAAACATACAAAACGCAGTTGTTAAAGCAAAAAAAAATAACATTGACGCCACTTCAAATCCACTACTTCTTCAAAGAAACTACATCACATAACCAACCACAATTTCAAAACACATTTTGAACAAAATCATAACTTCAACAATTCAACTTCTCAATAACATTATTCAAACTGAAATCTGATAACATTTCTTAGAAAAACTAAAGAAACAACCATATCACGAAAAAAGACAGATATTACACAAAATCCCTATAAATTTAAAAAATTAACCTCATTCAGAATAAAACTTTTGTCTTCACGAGCACGGTCATAAGCTAAGACAACACCGATTGGCCCTTCAACCAACCGAAGCGCCACAATGGCTTCCTGGAACCATAGTGAACTTCATTTTGTCATCGCCAGAATTATTAGAAAGCTCATGCTTACAAACATGAGGCACAGAGCAACGCTTTACCACCTT